>PVIC010046028.1:0-14396 GCA_004025085.1 Thryonomys swinderianus
GAACCACTGAGCTAACCCTCCGGCCCATGTTTACCTTTTGGAAACTCTTGGAGATGAACTGAATGCACTTTGCATCTGGAGACAAATATGAGGATTGAGGAACCAGGCAGTGTTATGGTTATCCTCAAAATTAACAAGTTGCTTCAAACAAAGTTATCTATTTTTATTATTTCCCTGAACCCCTTTCATCTCTACTTGATGTGACTAGCATTAACTTGGAATTAAGCATAGCTAATCTGTGCCAGGTATTGTCATTTTCATAAAGACAGAATACAAATCCATTTTAAATTAGTGTGTTCTTTAAAAATTTACTCTTCATTCGAAGTGCTCTAACTTCTAGATCTAACTAATTATATATCTCCATTCATCTATTGTTTAGTGTGAGGCTTTTATGCATATAAAGTTTTCAGCTTTCAGCACTTCAACCTAGAACCATTGATAGTCATTTCCTGGTCACAATACACAATTATTTCTGACTTATAATATGCATTAACTATTTCTTGATTCAGTAAGATGATGAAGTCTCATTGCCTTCTCAATTGGCTGAATTTATAAGGGGTTACAGAGCAGCTAGCTCCAATCCCAAATGTATGAATTATGTCAATGACCTCAAAATGACTTCTTTTTCCTGAGACCTAGCCTATGGTTTATACAGTCTAGTAATATCACCATGCTTATCAAGGCAAGAGTGCTGTAGGATATCAGGGAAGCTCTCCTTTGGGGTCCTCCTATAGCTCTGGTCCAGATCTCCCTCCCTACTCAACTGTGACTTTTGAAACTAAGGAAAAGAAGAACTAAATTATATTTATATTGAACACATCACAGTCTTCTTAAAACAAACTGTTTCATGTTTTTCATATCACAGGTACTCACATATGAATAATTTTACTTAATGTCCCATAAAACATCAGTGTTTCCCCAAACCCAATTTCTACCATAAACACGACTTTTGAACAGTAAAGAAACCTTGTTTTCCCCCTAAAACATTAATCTAAGGTTTGAAATGACTTCTACCTTAGTTTTTTACTTCTACTTCTGGAATGCATCTTCCTATGCCATATAGAAATTGCAACATATTATAAAGTTAAGACTTGGTCAGTTTTTAAACACTACTGCTATTAACAGCAATATGTTACGTTAGTCAGCTTTCCATAACTGTAGCAGCATCCCTGAGATAATCAGCTTAATAAAGAGAAAGATGCTGTTCAGCTCACACTCATTACTTTTAGACTTATGGCAACATAGTAAATTATGGTGGAAGTATATGGTGTAGAAAATTGCTCACCTTATTCAGAGGAAAGCAGAGAAGCAGAAAGAGGAGAACAATAAGGGAGGAGAAAGGACACAGAGAAAGAGAGAGACCTGACATTCCATAATCTTCTTCAAGGGCATACTCCTGGGTTAACCTAATTTCCTCTCATTAAGCACCACCTCTTAAAGGTTCAATCACCTGCCAGTAGTGTCATGGGCTGGAGGCCAAATGTACAACACATACGCCTTTGAGAGACACTTATCCAAAGCATAAAGTTAACTTATATTTAAATCAATTTGAATTTTAGTTTACAGAGGACTTTTCTTTGATTTTTATGATCCTCCCAATAGCTTCTCAACAGCAAGTTGTAAGACAAGATATTATGTGTGTTTGTAGAAGTGAGGGAGCAGAGGCAGGGCTGAGATCATTGTTTTGTCCAGAATTGCAAGTTGAATAGCAGGGCAAGGCTGGCATCTGTGGCTTCTAGCTTTCTAGCCACACCATCCTGGTAGCCCTTGATAACTGCTTTTTCATCTCCACTTATATTGAATCTTGTACCTGTATTCTTGTCTTGTACCAAATATTTCTAAATTCCAGTTTACAACTTCATAATATCCTGCAACATAAGCTAAAAATTAGTCCTCACTGGCATCCCACTCCAACTTCATGATTTATATCAGTGACTGATAGAAACTTTTTTTTTGTCAGTGTAAGAACAAGAATCCTCTATAAATCATCCTTCTGTCTTTCATCCAGTCCTCTTCTCAGGACTAAAAGAAATTGAGGTGATTTATTAATGTAAGGTGTTCATTTACACATTCAGAAATATCAACTGCAGGCCGACTAGTGTCAAGCATTTGCTAGGTGCTGATGATGCAGAGATGAAAGGAAAAAGGCCCCACTGTCAAGAAGCATAGAAATTAAGGTCTCCCAAATAATTTATAGGTAATATAACTCTCATACCTACTGAATTATTATGAGTCCTTTATGGAAAGGGCCCAAAGAAGGTGAGTGTAACTAGAAGAAAGACAAAACAAATATAATGACACACAAAAAGAGCACCAATCTCCAGATAACTGCACGTTGAGACAGTGAAGGCAAAATTCTTAAGAACATAAAAAGAAAAGTCTTTAGTTGCTACTTAAAGAAATAAGAATCTATAAGAACACTATATAGAGGATTTGACTGGGCTTAATCTTAATATATGTATCTCTTTGGAACACAGACATCTCCCAAAATAGGTAATTTGAAAATGAAGTTCTTCTAACCAAATTCCTTTATCTGCACAAAGAGGTCATAGCAAAATACCTCCAGAATAGGAATATAATATGTACTAATTTGTTTTCAATAAAGATCATAAAGTTTAGATTTGCTTTACATTATTTTCTTACTATTAAAAATATAAGGAAATCATTTTACCCATCTTAGAATTTCACTGCTGGAGTCTTATTCCCAAGTGTTGAAGTCTTCTCAGATTTGTTAAAAGATTTGAGGGTACTGTTTTTGAGTCTTTTCTTATAGATATATGGCCAATTATTCTTGGAATACCATCATTTACTTAGACTCTGTCCATAGAAGCTGTAGCACACATAACTGGGACTTTCTGCCTGCCTTCCACCGATCCATGTAAGCATGAGCTAGTGAAAACTTTGTACCCTTCAGAAGTTGATAGTCTGAAGTACAGCTGCCTTATGTATCCACAGGATCCACCTCTATTGATCAACTGACCATGAATCAAAATATTCAGAAAAAAGGGCATGTACAGATTTTCTTGCCATTATTCCTTCAACCCAATGTAATGATTTTTCATACAGCATTTGTGTTGTGTTAGGTATTATAAGTAGTCTAGAGAAGATTTAAAACATATGATAATACTGGTAGTTTACATATAAGTATTATACCACTTTGCATAAGAAATTTGAGCATGTGTAGATTTGGATATTCATGGCACATGACAGGCAGACCCCCAAGAACCTCAGAGATGCCTGTACAGCCTAGGCTTCGTGCAAAACACTCATGGCAAGGGCTGGGGATTTAGCTCAGTGCCACCATGCCTGCCTGGCAAGGGCAAGGTCCTGAGCTCAATTCCTGGTACCAGAAAAAAAAATAAAAGTAAAGCACTCATGGAAGCAACCATTCATTCATTCAGTATACACTGAGAGTCCCACTGGCCTGTGAGTGCTGGGTGCCAGAGATGCCAGAGTGGACGTTTGACAGTGAGAAAAGCTGGTGCCTTAGGTAATAACCTGCTGCCTTGACTGAGGGACCATCTTCACTCATTGGGTATAATACTTATTTTTATGTTGCTCCAGAAATCCTGAAGTCTTTTCACTTATGCTATTCCAATTTTCCTTTTTTAACTATTATATAAAATATTTTGTGCAACATATGCAGATAAGATAAGACTCAAAGCTGGTGAAGTGAAGAGAATTTTAATAAGTTTTTTGGTCCAATTTGCCAAATTCTTCTGGTTTCTACTAAATACCTTCAAAGAGAAATTTTTGGTGATTAATCTTTAGTTCAGTAATTTCCTTTAATTCAGATATCTCAACTTTTTATAATCTACAGAGGATCTCTTCTGCTTTGGGGCCCAACAGTATTTTTTTCCTGAGACAGGGCCTTTCTTTGTAGTTCAGGCGCACTCTGAGCCCACTATGTAGCCCAGGCAAGCCTCTAACACAGCAACCCTCCTGCCTCTGCGTCCCAGTGCTGGGATTACAGGCCTGTGCCACTATGCCTGGCACTGTGCTATGTGGTACTGATTGCTGCTGGGCGTGAGTCACCATGCCTGGTATTGTTGTATGTGGTTACCCAGGATCAAACCAGGGACCTTGTGCTTGCTAGGCAGGTGCCAGAACCACTGAGCTAAATTTCCGTCTCCCAACAGTATTTTTGACAAGATCAAGAGATCTTTGGTTCATCCCTTGTTTTTAGAACTTTTTGTTGCAAATAAAGCCTGACCCTTTTCCCATTCTTTCTTTTCACCCATCGACATCTCCCAGTGTTCACCCCAATGAAATTAGGAAAAAAAAAAACTCTAAAGAACTTTGAACAGTTATCTAATCTTACTCTTTTCTTGGAGAAATTATCTTTCATCAGCTTTTATAACTTCCTATTGTCAATTAGACATCTGAGCATCTGCTCTGTTCCAGGCATATATTACACCCTAAGGATACAAAGATAATTAAACCACAATCCTTCCCTTCAAAGTTGCTTATATTCTAGTTGGGAGGCAAACATATATGCCACTTCTGTAATAGTGTGATAAGTGCCATGGTGGCCCAGCAAAAGGAGTTAAATCTCATAAAATCAGAGGAAATTTCTAAGAAAGAAAGACTGGAAAGGGTAGAAGAATATTCAAGAAGTGCCAGGGGGACATTCCCTCCCAATTTGGGTTAAGTCACCAAAACATGAAAACAAGTGGCATATTAAAGCATGGTTTCTAGCACAATAAAAATGAACAGTAGGATTCTGGGGAAGGACTGGAAAGCAGGTAGAAACCCAGTTGCTTTTCAGTTGTCCAGGGTTATGAAGGCATTTTTTAACAGTAGGTAGTATGAGGGGAAAGGAGATGTTTCGCTCGGCTATGAAAGATCACAGTCAAACTTTAGGAACAGTGTTGCCATAGTAAAAACAGTGTCTCTGTACAAGGGACCAGAAAGGCTCTGTGAATCCTCTGCAGTTACCCGAGAAAAACTATCAGGCGGGAACTAAAACAGCACTGTTCAGAATGGAGAAATTTCAAAAGAGAAACAAAACCAGGAATTTAAAGAGATATGAGGTCGTAGGGAGTGAGAAGGGAGAATCAGTGAAGAGCCAATTTGGCCAGTAATGAGAGGGAGGGAACGAGTTCTGCTTTAGGCATGTGGTGTGTGAGACGCTTAGAAAATATCAGTAGGTGGTTAAGAATAAGAGTTCCAGTGAGAGTTGGTCCGAAGAGCTGTATTTGAGAGGTATGGGAGAGGTCCAAGCGTGGCTAGGACAAGTGCACCGCATGCATATTTCCTAGAGCATGCTGGTTGAGATTTATCTCCCAACATGCGCAGGAAAGCTTTTAGGAGCTCGAGCTTACTTGCTGCCATGTATTTAGCCTTGCTCCTGGCTTGCGGACTCCCCCAGGTTCCACCCCTGCATTATCTCCATGACAACCCCAGGCCCTATAAGACTGACCTTAAAGACATTATATATGGCTTTGGTCTGTCAGTCTCTGCCATTTGTCTTTACCACTCAACACCTCCCTATATAAGACTGTGCACAGCTCAGTAAAAGCAGAAACTTCCAGAAACCTTCTCCAGAGTCTGTGTCTTGACTCTGCGCCTCACCCTTCCCAACCGGGAACCCCACCAAATCCTCAACATACACAACAGAGAGGCCCTAGCATAAGGTAATGATTTAAAGAATACAAATTTAAGATTCTTTGCCTTGTCCCTACTAAAAAATTTGTGAAGATGAATTTGGATCCTTGAAGTCCATCTTCATTTTTTATGGTACTGTGGATTGAACCCAGAGCCTCATGCACACTAGGCAAATACTCTGCCAATGAAATAAAGGCCCAGGCCTTTATTTTATTTTATTTTTTTTCTTTTGAGACAGGGTCTCGCTTTGTAGTTCAGGCTGGCCCTGAGCTCACTATGGTGCCCAGGCAAGCCGCTGCGAACTCAGCAATCCTCCTGTCTCTGCCTTTTGAGTGCTGGGATGACAGGCGTGAGCCACCACGTCCGGCATTGTGGTATGTGGTGTTGATTGTTACCGGGGATCGAACTCAGGTCCTTGTGCTTGCGAGGCAGGCACCGGAACCACTGAGCTAACCCTTTGGCCCCTAGGCCTTTATTTTTAATTCTTTAAATTTTGACATGGGCTCTCACTAAATGACCCAGACTGGTCTCCAACTTGCTAACCTCCTCTCTCAGCCTCCCAAGTAGCAAGGGTGATAGGTATGTACCAAGACACTTGGCTCCTCTGCAATTTATAAGAACAGAGAAACAATGAAAATGACAGTCTAAGAGGCAGGAAGGAAAAATAAGAAATGTTCTGTGCTAATAAGTCAATTGGCATCTGAGATGAGATCACTGGGTTTAGCAGTGAGGACAACCCTGGTAACTGAAGGAATGATTTGGGCAGTCAAAACCAGATGAACGTCTTGTCTGGAAGTGTTACCCATATGCCCTTACAGGACACTAAAATAGACGGCAATGTGAACTTCATGACCCCAAAAGTTGTTTGTGATTGCAATAAAAAAAAAGAAAAACCTGGGTGCAATGTCTGACTCCTGTAATCCTAGCATTCTGGAAGGCTGAAGTAGGAAGATTACAAGTTCAAGCCCAGCTTGGGCCACTGAAATAGGAGGAGGTGATGAGAAGTAGGAGGAACAGGAGGAAAAAGACAGAACTTTCTACTGTAGCAGAACTGTTGAAGCTTATTACATGTATATAAGAATGGACAATCTGGCATAAAGGGTGAAACATGTTATAGAAAAGAATAAAAAGAACAATGTAAAGAGAAACAACTGTTGAAGATTCTTAGCTCAGAATTTGTATTTAAACATCTATCATAAAATAAAACTACCTAGTATTAAAAAGATTCTCTCCCTTCCTCTGAGAATTGGATATTAGAGAGTGCTTAATTACTGAATTACATCTCTGTTTTCATTATAAAATAATATATTCTCATTACCAAACATTTAGGAAATGTAGGCAAATCGATCATAGTTCTACCACTTAATATTTAATATATGCTTCTTTTATTTCAATGTGTACTTTTTTGTTTTCATTTTGGTAAGATGTTGATAAAGTCAGCTAATCAGGTTTGATTTGATCATAGCACACAATTTATGTAAACAAATTCTAAAATCTTTTCACAGACAAAGTGATGAGTGTCAAATGGACTTCTGTATACAGTTTCTTAAAACATAACCATGCCCAAGCATTGGAGAAACTATTTCAAATGTGGGATCCTGAGCAAGATCAGCTTATTCTAGCAAACTAGGAGAAATACTACAGTGAGAGGATAAATTGTGGGTAGAATGGGTTTAGTATCTGTATAGAACTCCTTTCATGGATTTCACGAATACTTGTAATAGTTTATATATTATCTTTGTATCCTCTTTACTGATCATGTTTGATAACAGCTTTTAGATCCATGCACCCAGAGAAAGAAAGGACAAATCAAAAATTCACCAACTCTCTGATCCTAGTACAAAGAGCTGGTTTAAGTCAGGATACAAATCACCTGTAAGCTCTGATTTCTTATTTAAAGAGATTTTTTTTTAATTTTTAAAATACTCATATGCATATCTATTCACACCTTTCTTCTCGGAAGGAACATGATGCCCTTCACTATGCCCTATATGTACATTTTAATGCTTTTTTTCCTTTATGTCAATTTTACTTTAGCGACAGTTTAATTTTTCCCTTGGATTCACATTTTCATTCCCAGTGATATATGTATTTTAATGTGTGGTAGTTTTAGGTGGATCATTACAATATTTTGTGCATTTTGTTTTTCAATCCACTGTATTTAGCATAGTGTTTAGATGTAGCAGGAGCGCAATCACATTTTTTGAATTAAAAAAAAGTACTCACCTCTTAATTAGGTAATCTTGTTTGGAAATTTTTCTAACTTCAGAATCCACTTGAGAGATTTGAAAATGTTTGACTTTCATTTGGTCTGTAAGAGTTTCAAAATGCAACTATAAAGAAAAGAAACACTTCAAGTCATAAAAGTGCTGCTCAACCTACATACACCTGGCTCTAAACTCATTTAGAACCTGCAGGGAGTTAATAAAAGTCAGCCAAATGTTTTCATGTTCTAGATGTTTTGTTGACTTTCATATTGTTATAAGCTTCCTGGGGGAAGAGACTGGTGTGAGTCTAGCATGTATTGAGTGGGTGCTGATAAGTTGGTATAGATCCATGGATTCCTGTCTCCAACTAATAAAAAAAGTAGGATTAGCTACCTAGGATGATGAAGGAAATGGTAGAGCCTGATCTACCATGAGAATTTTTCAGCTATGTGTTGTAACCAATATATAGTAGTCCTTCCCTACCTACTGGGAACAAATTTTAAGGCATTCCATGGGTTCCTGAAACCAAAGATAGTACCAAACCATCCATGTCTGTCTATCTTATCTATTTTTTCCCATACATGCATACCTGTGATAAAGTTTATCAATAAGGCACAATGAGATATTAACAATAACTAATAATAAAATAGGACAGTTACAACATTATACTATACATAAAAATGTTTAAAACTTACAAATTTCTGGAGTTTTCCATTCATTTAATATTTTCAGATAACAGTTGATACTAAGTCATTGAAACTACAGAAGTGAAAGCCAGGAATAAGGGTTTGTACTGTTGGATTCCCTCGTCAGCTTAGGTAACAGCTGAGTTGAATTCAAGAAGCATGGCCTGGGAGTGGTAGGAATTAGTCTCACAGCGTTGTATCTGTGGATAATCCTTCCTAAATTTTACTGCTTCTCATCCATGAGAAAACAAGCATAGTAAGAAAAGACAGGACTGATGAAAAATGGAACAAGACAGATCTGGAAACTAGAAATGAGTATAAAGCAGTGGTTCTGATGAATTCTTAACAAACTCAGAGTTCGGTGAATTCAGGCTGAAACAATTAATTGCTAGGCATGCTATTGTTGGCTACTTAGCAACAACCATAATAAGCTGAACTTTTTCCATTTAAAATAAAGAATTGTTTAATAAAGGCCTCTGGAAAATAGTACCATTTATAAGTTGAATTTTAATAAGTGCTAATAAATTAGTAACAAAGCCTTTCTTATTGGAACTCAGGGACTTCTGGTGTTATAAAATAAAACAAAAGTGAACTCAATACATGCGACTTATGAAAAAGATTATTTATAGATCTGGGATCTGAGAAGACAACTCAGCTTCTCACTGAGAAACAGAATCCCAGATCTGAAATGGGAGAGTACAGTACAACTGGAGGCAGCAGTAAAATTGTCAGATAGTATCCCCTCAAAGTCCACACTGGAAGAAAAGAAAATTGGGCTACTTTGCTACCCTGAGAGAAAGAAGGAAAGGAATGAATAGCCACAGTAGACTGCTGGCAATGAGTCAACAGATTGAGGGAACTTACGTTGTGAAGTAGAGAACAGGTCCAGCCAAAATCTGCTCCCAGGTCCACCCAGGGCCTTGACTAAAAGGGCTGGAGGCACCCACTCTAGTCTGTGACCAGATACAGGGGCATAATGGGAATGAACTGGTGGCAGAAAAATAACATCCCTTCCCCACTCATAGGAACAGCAGTCACATGCAAAAAGGCAATACAACAGCTGTGTGGGCAGGATCACAATGGGGAGACTAGGGCAAGAGACATATAAAGGACTGCTAATTGAAGAAGGACCCCAGACCTCAATCCCAGTAGTCAGAAAGTTGAAGACCAAGGGGAGCTAAGAGAGATACTGTAGTGAGAACCCAGCAGACTATAGTTGGTGAGTTGGTGGGATCAGCACTTCCTACTGGAACCTGGACTTGCTGCAGGAGGAGGGTGGCTGAAATCAGCAGGAGAGCTGGGCGGAGTTTAAACCTACAGGACATCAGGTAGCTAAATTTTAGGCTTTTAGTCAGAAGCCATCTTGAATCTCAGTGGACTTTGGTGGGCTCACTGAGATTATCTGACTTGTATTTGCAGACTGCTGTCCATATTGTTTACCAATAACACAAAGGCATGCTTTGAAAGGAGCTCCGTTTTTTGTTGTTATTGTTTTGTTTTCTTTCTCCATTTTTTCCTTCTTCTTTTTCTTCTTCATTTATCTCCTCTCTTAGCCCTACTATTACCCTACTTTTTCTTTTCCTCTCAATTGTTCATACTCCTTTTAAAATTGAGCATATTGGTATATTTTATATATACACTATGATCACATTCAACATTAAAAATTTGTACCTATACATGACATATCATGATTCTCATTTTTTCCCTTCCTCTGCCCCCCTTCTACTTCAATCCCAATATACATAGGCTCTGTTTCCTTTTTTTTTTTTTTTTTTCAGTACTGGGGATCAAACTCAGACCCTTGTGCTTCCAAAATAGGCACGATACCACTTGAGCTAAATCCCCGGTCCTGTTTCCATTTTTTAACCATTAATATTTTTCTTTCTCTTATTTTCCTCATACCCCTCTTTCTCTTTGAACATTTTCTTCCTATTTCACAATATTTTCATGCATTCTAAAATTCATCTACATCTTCAGTTTCTCATACCAGAGAAAAGATATTTACATATCTATGACCTATTTATTTCACTTATGAGGATGTCCTTCAGGTACATTTGAATATAAATGACTCAAAATTATCATTCTTTTTTTATTTTCTTGAGACAGGGTCTTGTTTTGTATTCCAGGCTGGCCCTGAGCTCACTATGTAGCCCAGGCAAGCCTCGAACTCAGCAATCCTCCTGCCTCTGCCTCCCGAGTGCTGGGATTACAGGCTTGAGCCACCAAACCTGGCATTTGTTGTATGTGGTACTGATTGCCGGTGGGTATGAGCCTCCATGCCTGGTATTGCTGTATATGGTTACTGGGGATTGAACCAGGGATCTTGCACTTGCTAGGCAAGCATTGAAACCACTGAGCTAAATCTCCAGCCCAAAAATTATCATTCTTTATGGAAGATTAATACTGCATCTTATTTTTTTTTAAAGCTTACATCTTCTTTATCCACTCTCCAGTTGATGGGAATTTGAGTTGTTTCCAAGATTTAGCTATCACAAATTGAGCTGCTCTAAATATTCATATGTCCATGTGATATGAATCTTGTAATTATTTTGTGTATGTCCCCTACAAGAGAATAGGAGGGTCAAATGGGACCTCTAGACCTAGTTTTTTGAGGAATCTCCACAGTGATCTCCACAGTGGTTGTACCAGTCTGCATTCCCACCAGGTGGAGAAAAGTTCCTTTCTTCCCACGGACCTGCCAGCATTTGCTGTTAATTTCCTGATAGCAGCCATTCTTTCTGGAGTGAGATGGAATCTCAGTGATGTTTCCATTTGCATCACTCAACCAGTGAGGTTGAACATTTTTTAAGGTGATTCTTCGCTATCCATTTCATTTGAAAAATATCTGTGCATTTCAGATGCCCATTTTTGTATTGGGTCTTTAAATTTGGAGGAGCTGATTTTTAAAAGTTCTTTGCATATTCTAGATAGTAGACCTTTGTCTGAGGAACAGCTGGTAAATTTTTTTTTCCATACTGTAGGTTGTTTTTTTGCTCTGTTGGTGGTTTCTCTTACTGTGCAAAAGTTTTTAAATAAGATGAGATCCCAATTGTTGATTCTTTCTGCTAGTTCTCATGCTGCTGAGCTTTTGTGCAAAAGTCTTTCCCTATGCCCATGTCTCCAGAAGTTCTACCTATCCTATCTTCCAGCAGTTTTAGTGTTTCTGTTTTAATGTTGAGGTCTCTAATCCACTCTGATTTTTAGTTTGGTGCATGGTGAAAGAGATAGATCTAGTTTTAATCTTTGCCAAGTTAAAACCCAATTTTCCAACATCATTTATTAAGGAAGCTATCTTTCCTCCTCTGAAGGTGTTTAGTTCCTTTGTCAAAGATGAGGTGACTTCGTATATCTGGGGTTATTTCTGTAACTTCTAGTCTGTTCCATTGATCCACTTCTTTGGTGCTTCTTTGCTGATACCATGCTGTTTTCATCACTGGATCTGCTTCTTTGCTGATACCATGCTGTTTTTATCGTAGTGGCTTTGTAGTATATTGTCAAGTTGGGGACCATGATACCCCTTACCATGTCCTTGTTACCTAAAAGTGTTTTTGCTCTTCTAGGTCTCTTATGGTTCCAGATGAATTTTTAGATTATTTTCTCTAGCTCTGTGAAATATGCTGTTGGTATTTCAATTGGGATTACACTGGTTTCTCCCACCCAGGAGCAAGGGTTGTCTTTGCATTTTGTGATATCTTCTTTGATTCTCTCCTTTTTCAGAGCATTGTACTTTTTAGAGAAAAGGTCTTTCATCTCCTTGTTAGATTGATTCTTAGGTATTTCCCTCTTTTGGGGGGTGCTATTGTGAAGGAACTGTTTCCTCTATTTGTCTCTCAGTGAGTCTATTATTTGTGTATAGGAAGGCTATTAATTTGGGGGTGTTGACCTTGTACGCACCTACTGTATTGAACCTGTTGATTAAGTCAAGCATTTTTTGGCTGAGGTTTTGGGATCTTCTATATAGAGTATTATGTCATCAGTAAATAGTGACAGCTTAACTTCTTCCTTTCCTATATTTATTCATTTTATTTCTTTTTCTTGGCTAATTGCTAGGTTAATGTTTCCAGAGCTATGTTGAACAAGAGTGGTCATAGGGGACATCCTTTTCTTTTTCTTTTTTTTTTTTTTTTTTTGAGACAGGGTCTTGCTTTGTAGTTCAGGCTGGCCCTGAGCTCACTTTGTAGTCCAGGCAAGCCTCAAACTCAGCAATTCTCCTGCCTCTGCCTCCCATGTGCTGGGATTACAGGCATGAGCCACCACACCTGGCAGGAGACATCCTTTTCTTGGTCCTGATTTTAGCATGAAAGGTTTTTAGTTTTTAACCATTTAGTATGATGTTGGCTTTTCATAAATAGCTTTTATCAAGTTAAGATAAAAGGCAATTTATTTCAATTTTCTGCAGGGTTTTAATCATGAAAAGGTATTGGACTTTGTCAAACACTTTTTCTGCATCTATTCAATCTTTGGTGAAATGAATTTAGTCTAATTTATTCTTTAATTTCATTCATGACCCATTGGTTGCTCAGGAGAGTATTGTTCAATTTGTATCTGTTTTTGAGGCTCTTGAGATACCTTTTGCTATTCAGCTCCAATTTCAAGGTACTATAATCTGATAATATACAGGGAATAACTCCAAGTCCTTTTCATTTTTTTTATTTCTACATCTCTTGAGGTGACTATATGATTTTGTTCTTGACTCCATTAATATAGTGTATTACATTTATAGATTTACATATGTTGAACCATGCTTGCACTTCTGGAGTGACTCAAACTTGATCAAGGTGTATGATTTTGATGATCCTCTGTGTTCTGTTTGTCAGTATCTTATTGAAGACTTTTGCATCTATGTTCATTAGAGAGATTGGCCTATAGTTCTTACTTGGCTGGGTCTTTCTCTGATTTTGGAATCAAGTTAACAGTTATTTTGAGGAATGAATTTAGGAGTCTCCCATCTATTTCAATTTCATTAGAGTTTGAAAAGTAGTAACATTAGTTCTTCTCTAAATGTCTTATAGTATTCAGCAGTGAAGCCATCAGGACCAGGACTTTTCTTTGTTGATAGGCTTTTAATTACATTTTCAGTTTCATTGACTGATATTGGGGTGTTTAGCATTTTATGTCTTCTTGATTCAACTTTAGGAATTCATATGTATCTAGGAAACTATCCATTTCCTCTCTGTTTTCCATCTTGTTGGAATACAGGTTTTTGAAGTAGTTGTTAACTATCCTTTGAATTTCTGCTTAATCTATTGTGGTTTCATAATTGCATTGATTCCCTTCTTTTTTTATAAGGTTGGCTGAGTTTATCAATTTTGTTTCTTCTTTCAAGGAACCAACTCTTATTCATTTATTTTATGTATCACTTTCTTAGTCTCCATTGGATTTATTTCTCCCCTTATCCTTTTAATTTCCTCCCTTGTTTGAGCTTTGGGGTTGTCTTGTTCTTTTTTTTCTAGAAGCTTGAGGTTCAACAATAAGTTGTTTATTTGAGCTCCCTCTGTTTTCCTAGCATGAGCACTCACTGCTATGAATTTTTCTCATAGCACTGCTTTCACTGTGTCCCATAGATTTCTGTATGTTCTACTGGCATTATCATTTAATTGTAGAAACTAATTTCTTCTTTAATTTCATTCATTACCCAATGGTTGCTCAGGAGAGTATTGTTGAATTTGTATTTCTTGGAATTTCTTTTGCTGTTCAGCTCAGTTTCAAGGAACTATGGCCTGATAATATACAGGGGATAACTCCAGTTCCTTTGCATATACTTAAACAAGGTCTATGAACTAACATGTGGTCTAGTTTGGAGAATGACCCATGTGCAGCAGAGAAGAATGTCTATTCTGATTTTGGGGTGGAATACTCTGTGCTAAGTCCATTTGTTCAAAAGTTTGGATCAGTT
>PVIC010046029.1:0-14402 GCA_004025085.1 Thryonomys swinderianus
ACAGCTTTCCACACTGTTTGGAATTTCCCAGGTGCAAACATATGCCCAGGTGTCTTAACTTGCTGTTTACCAATTGCCTGGGAAATGAGTGTCAGCTACCTGGGAGGTGACCTGGTGGCTGTTGTCCAGTTAACGTGCATATGTACTGCGAGGAATACGCAGGAGCTCCTGTGCTTAGATCCTCAGCTGGTCAGCATTGTACTTTATCTCTGAGGATGGGCACATTTGCACGGACAGAAGTAAGGAAGTTAGAATGAGGAAATGTCTGTAGTTGGAAGAACGAAAGTTTAAAGAAATATAATGATAGGTTGGTTATCTTTTCAAAGGTAACAGCATCAGTGCCTTAGAAGGAACCCTTTTAAAAAGTCAAGACACAGAAAGTCAGAGAGGGATAAATCATGTTTTTTGTATTGGCCTTCTGATTTTCCTCAGTAAATAAATCAGTCTTGGCAAGGTTGGTGGTAACTTTTGAGAGTGGCAGGAATGGGGATCTACTTAGCAAAAAATCCTTTGGCTTGAGCACTCAACTGTCCTGCATATTTGAGAGCATAAGTGTCTAATTTAATAGGATCCAAGAAATGATTAATGAAATAAAACAGGTCAACTAGCATAACATATGTACGGTAAAATTAACACACACTTCACATATTTATCTCTCAGGGAAAACCTGAAAAAGGTCTGAGAAGTTTGTATAAATATGAAAAATGACAAATTTGTTTGGATGAAAGAACAAGTGAGAGAAATTTTTAAGTTGAAATGCACAGTGGTAGTGATTTTCTAAGTTCTACAGGACTTTGGTTTAAAGAAAGCCTAATTAACAAATCTTTACTTCCATACGCAATTGGTTCTTTTTTGTTGTTGTTTTTTGCAGACAGGGTCTCACTTTGTAGTTCAGGCTGGCTCTGAGCTCACTAGGTAGCCCAGGTAAGCCTTGAATTGAGCAATCCTCCTGCCTCTGCCTCTCCAGTGCTGGGATTATAGGCGTGAGCCACCACGCCCAGCAATTGATTGATTTTTTGAAGATGTCAGTAGGAGTATAAAGTTTTCTCCCAGCTTTTATTATTGTTGTTATTGCATGTGTTCATGTATGTGAATTGTTAAAAGCACTAAGGAAAAAGCATGACTTGTAGGAACTTGAGCATGGATTAAACTCTGAAAATTGTCTCCTAGCTGCTTATCAATGCCGCGGACTTCACAACTCATGGAAGTTCAGTGGCATGACTTTGCCCCTGGCAGTTACTATTTCTATATTCTACACATCAAGAAGCTCAGAGTTTGGAAAATTATTAAAACCTTTTCTTGTCCTTTTCAAGTTGGAGACAACAATTGTAGATAGCCTTGCAGTGGGGGATGTTTCCGTCTCTTCACTCCGGGAAGAGCTTGGCACCTGAGCTGTATACTCAACTAGCGTCTTGTTCTCTTATAGACAGAATGCCAGGTCAATAAATGTAGAACTATTTTACCACCCACTGTTTTTCTTTTTAAACTCTACCAATCTAGCTAAATTCTTTTGGTGATATTATTCTAGCAGTGTAAAAATCATAAGCTTATTTCAGAAGTCAAATAAATATAACCTTATATTCCATCATTTTTTCCTAAGAAAAAGCAAATCTGAGTAATGGCTTATTAAATTCTATTTACTTGATTCTGCTAAGATCCATTTCGAATGTCTCAATATTTTATAATCATTGTGCCTTCCATAAAAAGGAAGAGCTTTATCAATCCATTTATACACTGAAGTAGAAAGAATAGACTGTTAAAAGTTCTTCCTCGAGAAGAGCTTTTTAGAGGCAGGATCATCTATAAAAGACTTTTAAAAAGAACTGATCAAATTTTGCAACTGTTCCTAGATAACAAAGAAAAATGCCAATGCAGTGAAAGATGAAAACTGAAATGATCTGGTAGCTCTATCCTCATAAATATCAACGAATACTGTAATTTTAATGTTGCTGAAATTGGCACTAGGGCATTATTGATTTTCTGTATCATCTAATGGTTTCCTGCAAATATCTTTTACAAAAGTGCATTATATGTCTTCTTAATAATCTTTTCTTGAGTCATATACTAGCAAATCCTGCAGAGTACTATTCATTCCTCAGTAAGTTAAAGTCATTAACCATATTTCTATTAAACTTTTATTATACTTCAACTAATATCCTGAAACTGATGCAATGTGATTTTACTATTCAGCCCACTAGCTTGATTGTTTTATGATAAGGAACATTATAAAACTCAGAAAAAAAATCCTAAAAGCAAATTAGAATTTAGGAAAATTTTACTTAATGTGGGGATAATGACTTTACGGGTCTATTATTACAATGGCTTTCCTTCCTTGGGGATGCCTTCCCCTTGGTGCTTTTCACTTGGATAGGAAAAAAAAAGATATTTTTATTCATGACCTATGTGAAATTTTGTTGAATTCCCAGCTGTTTTACATCCAGCCATAGAAGAAGTACTGCATCACAGTGTGGAAAGATTAAGATAGAAGATAATCACTGAACTTTATGTTACTGTTGATGTGTGAAATTTTTCAAGGAAGAAAACAGATTTTGATAATATAGGCCCACCAGTTAAATGCATGACACATCCTATGAAAATTTTATTCTTAATTCATTTTTTCTTTTGTGAGCCATTACTGGAGGGTGCTTTGGTGAATACTGATTTTACTATGGGGTTATGGGATGCACATATTTTAATTGGGATGTGCTTCTTTTGAACTACTCAGGTACAGTAATTAATGTTTCAGGGAGTCAGGCATTTAATGAATTCTTTATTTCTCCTTCTGTGTGGGGCTGTCAGGGTGTAGTGAGTTGTCACAGGTCACCTAGACCGCCTCACACTGGAAAAGAAGAAGGAAAGAGGGAAGAAGCTGAGGACAGACCATCCTGACACGTTGTCCGCCTGTGCTGTCTCCTTGTGTTTTTGTCATTTCTACTTTCTCATATTTTGGAAGTTCAAAAAAGAGACCATTTGGATATGTTCATGTCTCCTGAGAAGAAAAACATCAGATGCCTATGAGAACCTGGACATATTTAGTTTAAACAAACAAATAAACAAAACTAGTAGTTTTAGGTGAAAAGAGAATCAGGGGGCATTACTACAGCTTGCCAATTTTTTTTTTTTTGAGACAGGGTCTCACTTTGTAGTTCAGGCTAGCCCTGAGCTCACTATTGAGCCCAGGCAAGCCCCGAACTCAGCAATCCTCCTGTCTCTGCCTCCTGAATGCTGGGATTACAGGCGTGAGCCATCACCTCTGGCAGTGTGGTGTGTGGTACTGACTGCTGGTAGGTGTGAGTCACCACTCCCAGTATTGTTGTATGTGGTTACCAGGGATCGAATCAGGGATCTTGCACTCCCTAGGCAGGAGTCAGAACCACTGAGCTAAATCTCTGGCCCAGCTTGCCAATATTTTTATATCACTAGTAGAGGCTGAATATAAAGCTGGAGTTTCAGTAGTCTCAATAATTGTGGTACTTCTTAGCGATTTAAGAATCTAAATGGATACACATGTGCTGATCTGCCTCGATATGCTGCTTTTCAAGTGTCTTCCTAATGCTTTTTGGAGTTCATAGTCTTCTTTGTTGTTATGACAAGGAACTAGAGGTGTGTAAGAGAAAAACAGTATGCCGACCCCATTGACGTCTACAGATGGCTGCAAGGATTCTGAGACCACTTTGCATCTGTATGCAAAACACCTTGTAAGTTTGTGTGTGTGCAGTCTTCTGGGCAGGGGAAAGATTTTACTAGACTCTAAATATCCCCCAAATTAAGAATTTTTATAAATGGACCACATTGCACTAAGAAGTAGCCACAGTAGATTTTCCTAATGACACTTAAAATGAGAAATCAAAGCCCATACAGTTCGCTGTAGTGAAAGACTGCTCTACCAGAGACAGAGCTGGCGAAGCTTGACACCGGTCTTCTACTCTACATCTAAGTAGACTGTTGGTAGAAATCCAGCGTTTGAATTACTCCATCCTTATGGAGTTCTTTTGCATAATTTACATCTTCTTACTCCATTTCTTTCTGTCTCTCTTCAGTTTTTTTCTTTCCTTTTTCTGTGTATAGTTTTTAAAAAGTGAAATAGAAAATTGAAACTTACTGAATGTCTGGCTCTAAAACTTGGTAGTGTAAGTTTACTGAATCCTGAAGTTAAAAAAAAAAATTAAAAGAATTTGTTTTTCTAAGAAATGATCTGGAGACGAACATGGGCGAACCACATAAAAAGAGGCAGATTGAAGTGCTACCCTGCAACGGAGTCCGTGGTCTCAGGAGAGGGACCTCGTGGTCACTGCTGACACCGCTAGCTCTGTAGACCTCGCTGTGGATGCCGACAGCAGCACCAGGATGGTCCTGCATGACCGTGCGCAGGACCCCAATCTGCCCGGGGGTGGGAAATGAGAACATTCTCACCTGCACGAATGCTGAGTGATTCTGGAGTAAATAGAGGTAAACTTCCAAAGCGCAGCTTCCGGGTGAACTAACACATCATTCACAAGCCCTGTTAGAGGCATGCTTTTTTATTTTTTTGAGACAGGGTCTCGCTTTGTAGTTCAGGCTGGCCCTGAGCTCACTATGGAGCCCAGGCAAGCCTCGAACTCGGCAATCCTCCTGTCTCTGCCTCCCGAGTGCTGGGATTACAGGCGTGAGCCACCATGCCCGGCACTGTGGTATGTGGTATTGATTGCTGGTGGGTGTGAGTCACCACGCCCAGCATTGTATGTGGTTACCGGGATCAAACTCAGGACCTTGCACTTGCGAGGCAGGCGCCAGAGCCACTGAGCTAAATCTCTGGCCCGAGACATACTTTAAGTAAAACACCTACATCTTTTGCTAGCAACTTTAAAAACTAGCTGGGTATTTGGCACATAATAGGTATTTACAATTAACCAATTACAGTTCTCATTCCCAAGTAGTAGATTCACTTTTATCCCAGTTGATTGTAGTCTGTTGACTTTATTTTCAATTCCATCACTCACAACGCCCTTCAGCCCCCTATCCCAAACGACATACTTACAATCACTGCTAACAATTTGCCACAGCGATCCGAGGTTTAAAATATTTCACGAAGGGCTGGAGGGTTAGCTCAGTGGTTTCAGCGCCTGCCTCGCAAGTGCAAGGTCCTGAGTTCGATCCCTGGTAACCACATACAATGCTGGGCGTGGAGACTCACGCCCACCAGCAATCAATACCACATACCACAGTGCCGGGCGTGGTGGCTCACACCTGTAATCCCAGCACTCAGGAGGCAGAGAGAGGCAGATTGCTGAGTTCGAGGCTTGCCTGGGCTACATAGTGAGCTCAGAGCCAGCCTGAACTACAAAGTGAGACCCTGTCTCAAAAAAAAAAAAAAAATCCACGAAGCAGTGCTGGACTGGATTGATCCCACATATCTGTAAATAACTGTCAAATCTCCTTAACTATTTAAAATAAAATTCTTTAAATTTTTGGACAAATTTATGCACAATAATAATTTTCTTAAACATTATTTTCTGCATATTTGTGTAGTCAAAAACTTAATATTTGATGTATTATTTGTAAATATGTGAACCATACATGACATATTATCAGTAATTACCAATGAAGCAATTGCAAATTCATACGTAATCGGATAAGTACGCTTATGGATGATTTCTCCATTTGTTATTTGAACAACTGTGCTTGTAATAAGCAGACACAACCACAGAAAGATCCAATCTAGTTTGATCATTGTAGCACTATTTGAAGAAAAAGAGATGGGTTGTATGAGTCAATTATCGTAAAGAGAATGGAAAGTAAATGACTTTAGTGATTTCTTTTAGATTAGTATAAGCAGCACAGAAAGCCTCCTAATTCCCTTTCTTCCTCCTTAACTAATTTTATGTGGATTTTATTGCTAGCAAGTCCACAGGCATATACACCTTTCCCTCACATACTAAGGGAATAAAAGCTGTTGACAATATTTGGAAGAAAATAAAGGCTTGGAATCTGTTTTTGTGTAATACAAGCAGGCAACTCAGTAAAATGAAACCAGTTAATGACGAAGTAACTCAATTTAAGCTACTGAAAAGTACACTGGTATATCAAGTAAAGTTGTATGAGTAGGATAAATTAAACTTGGGTATTGCCTTTGAGAGGTAAATGTCACATTCAACTGAAGTATCTGATGTGTTTTGAAATGTAAAACTACAGAAAGACACAACTTGTGAACTCATCAACCAACCAAATCATAAACAAAACCAGATTATTTTAGCAATCATTTAGTGGTTTATTTTATTATGATGATAGACAAAGGTACTTCCTTCTACTCTGTCTTACACTTAATATCCACTTGTTTACACTATAAACTGAGTGGCAAGAAATTATTTATAAACCAGAGGGCCACTGACATCCACACGGAACAACTTTTCTAGAAACACTAGTAACATTTTCAGTCTGGCAGTTTTAAAATTTGGTTAAATAAACTATGGCATCACAGAACTTATAAAATAATGATAAGCTGGAACAAACTATCACTAAATATGGCACCAAAATTTCTAAATAGTCTTGTACACTTTTTAAATTGAATTCTTTATTGGTATGATTTACATACATCTCAGAATCACACATAACATTGGGGAATTTGTACCAATATATGATACAAGTCAATTCTCATTTTTACCCATATCCCCACCCACCCACATCTCCCTACCCCCTATATACATGCTCTTTTATTTTCTTTCAGAATCATATTAATTCCTTCCCCTCATTACATCCCCACACCAAATTTCCCTTGGAAATTTCCCATTCTATAAAGACCATCATACTTTCTAGAGCTCATTTGCATCTACAGGTGCTCAAATCAATGAGAAGATCCGGTATCTGCCTATCTGTGATCAATTTATTTCACTTATTAGTGTGTCCTCCAGGTGTATCCATTTGCATGTAAATGAATCAATCTTGTCATTCTTTATGGCAGAGTAGTACTCCATTTTATTAAAAAACCACATCTTCTTTATCCACTCTCCAATTGATGGGCATTTGGGTTGTTTCCAAGACTGAGCTATCACAAACTGAGGTGCTATGAACAAGGGTGTACATCTATCTTTCCAATGTGATTTTTAAAATTCTTTTGGGTATATTCCTAGCAGGGGGATAACAGGGTCAAATGGGACCCCTAGTCCTAGTTTTCTGAGAAATCTCCACACAGATCTCCATAATGGTTGCACAAGTCTACTATCCCATCAACAGTGGAGAAGGGTTTCTTTCTCCCCACAGCCACGCCAGCATTTATTGTTGGTTGATTTTGTAATAGCAGCCATTCTTTGTGGAGTGAGATGAAATCTCACTGTTGTTTTCATTTGCATCTCTCGAATGACCAGTGATGTTGAACATTTCTTCATATGCTTCTTAGCTGCTTTGACTTCTGCCTCTGAGAAGTGTCTGTTCACTTCAGATGCCCATTTTTGAATTGGGTCTGTAAACTTGGGGAGGCTGATCTGTTTAAGTTCTTTATATAGTGTAGATAATAGCCCTTTGTCTGATAGCCTTGTACATTATTTTTCACAAAAAAGTCAGTCTAGGATTCTAAGACATTAATTTGGAAAATACTCTATTTGATTTAACATAATAGCATATTTTCCCTACGTTCAAAGATCTCTCCCACATATTTCTCTGTCTTAGAATATTCATTCAATTATTATGTGATGGTCAGAGGCTTTTAGATAATACATGGAATAAAAATTTAAGAGCTGGATGAAAACCAAAGGTTCACAAATTCCGCCTTCTCACCAACACCGTTTTCCTTTGCATTTCCATTTTCCTTTATGTCCTGACAATCGTGCTTAGGCTTGAAAACAGTTCAAAATCTGGAGAATTCCACTTTTGGCTAGTGCTAACTAATTATTACCTGTTAAATGTTGATGCGAAATTGCATTTCTTGTAGCTTATATCTCCCGTTCTCTCTTTTCTTCTTTCCTCACTTTTTTCTTCCTTTTTATTAAATAAGTTATTGTATAAATTTTACCAAAATATAAAGATACAAATTTGGATCAGTCTAGTGAAGATTTTAGACATATATATTTATATATAAATACCATATTGAAAGATCTTGGTGACTCGTTGATACAGTTTTTTGATCAAGGCCAAATAAACATATCTGTAAAAAGTAGTTGTTTGTAAATTAAAAGGCATTCAAAATGGTAAGAAGTAAGAAGGCTAAAAGCCAACTGCGCAACAAAAAGTAAAGTACGAATACATGAATAACAGTTGCCTAATAACCCCTCAAACATGGAAGCGCGTGTGTGCACAAGCCTGCACAGACCAGTGATCATGCTGTAGAGGGGCGTTAGTACTAGAAGGAAGGCCATGACGATAGCTCATTAAAGGTCATGCAGACGTTAACTCATGTGCACTGACTTCTGTTCTCCTATGCAAATTTGCGAGAACTAGCACTGGTTCACTGAACACAAAGTCTTTAAGGTATATAGAATGGTCAAGAAACTAATTGCTGTGTTCTGAAAGACAGGAAAGCAGTCAGGCACTGAAGGTCAAGAAACTTGGAGAGGGTGAGCTGTTACTGCTCTTGCAGCCATACTAACCTGCATTTTAATTTGTAACATCACACTTTGGTAAGTGAGAGACATGTCATGTTACAGAGTGTAGTAAATGCATTTTTATAAACATAGGGAAAAGTGAAGAAATCTAAGTATAGTAGGTTATTATTTAGGGAGTTAAGAGTAAAACGTTGGGGTAAATGATGACAATTTTCCTTACACAGTGTACTTTTTGCTGTATCTAATCAAATGCAAAGTAGGAAGTCATGATACATATAGGGAAATAAGTGAGCTACTCTTAATTGCAGAGTCCTTTTCACGTTTACTTTTGTTTTATTTAGGGAAAGTGTTTTATGAAGAAGTTTACTTTCACATGGTCATTGTTTCCTTCTGAAAATTAAAGGCATACATTTTAGAAGACTGAGTGTATAATAGTTACTGTTTTTGACTGAAAGAAAGACTAGTACCTGAAGAAGACACTCAAATTTGGGTTTTGTTTTGGATAACATTTACAAAGGTTTAAAAAATAGATAATAGATTTATAGGTAGCAGGACCTCATGTCCATATCATGCATTAGGGGTAACAAAGAATCGTGCTCATTATACTCATTCAACCATGACCTTCCATGCTATCTCACTCACACCAAACCTATGTAACTTTTGTTACTGGTCTCCAAAGCAGTCAGGAAATTCAAAATTAATCTTTCTTGTTACATCTGCCTTGTGGAGATGAGCTTTCTATTTAAATGACCCATCAGATGGACACACAAGGACAGCTGTAAATTTACTTACATTTTCCTCGTGGTGTGCAATCAGCACTACAACATAAAATTTTAATCAAAGAAAACTCTCACAGTTACAACATAAGTGCACGAGGCAACCACACACTTGCCAGTTCATTTTCTACTATTGCATATGCAGAATTTAAATATGTCACATTATTTCCCACACAAATGCTTTTTTCCAGGTGGTGTCTTTGATAGCACCATGTCCTTTGGATTAAAGACCCTGGTGAAGGGACCACATGGTCACATCACCTGCAAGAGCAGTTGTGAGTCACTGAGTCACAGTTAAGACAGCCTGGAAGAGGGACCTCTCACTCATCACATCTATTATGGGATACACAGTAGCCCAGACCCGTTCATCCCAAAGACACAGCCCTAACACCGACCTTCTACTCATCTCTGTACAGAGGAAGACATGAATCTCATCTTTTGATGATCCTCTTTCTCTCTTCCCTTTCCCTCCACTGGCGACATTCTCATTTTGCTCTCACCTGCTCTGAGTTTTAAACATCAGAGGTTTCTCCTATTATTTATTTTCCAAAATTATTCTTTAGATAGTGATATGCTGAGGATTACTGCATAGACAGGAAGAGTCTAACCCTATACATAACTACCTCTCCTTTTGATGTTTAAGTTTAAAAGTTTTATTGATCCCTGTATTTTCTCAGTACTCTTGGCAGTTCTGCTGACACAACCCTACCCCACAACACCTGCAGTGTGGCTTGTGTCTGCTGAATGAATGTGTAAATGTATAAGGAACACACCTCTAGACAAGGAGTTCTAGGGATTTGTAATGTAGTATTTTAATATAAGGCAGTAAGACCTTTTTCTTCTACTAATTAGAAAGAGAATAAATTTTACAGTAATGGAAACAAATTCCCGGGCAGAAACCTGTGAAGGTGATTAGCACAGTATGTGATTGTACTGCCGATGGGGATAGTGACTTGATTTTCCATGATGTTATGGAAAGCAGTCATAGTTAAAAATAAAGTGCAGAAAACATGGCCAAGTAGAGAGAGAATAGAAGTATGAAAAACAACTCTGGATACATAAAATAATGTTTATTTCAATCATTATGCGAACTGCTTACCACTGATGTCTAAAGCCCACAACACCCTGTAGAAATTATATGTCATGTTTTCCAGGTTAAATTTATTTTATTAAGACTTACAGTTTTCATCTGCTTTTATGTTTTATGGCTTATTCTACCTAGTGCTTTGTAGCCAACTCTTATAAGAAAACAAATGGAGTTTTCTAGACACAGAGATAAGAAAGCAGCAAGGTGGACTTACTTTCTCACTCATGTGGAGCTTACAGCCGTCACTACTGATTGGTTATTCTCTTGAAAAAAAGTTAGCTCTTGTGTGAAATATCAAACATCTATCTGTAACTTTCTTCATGGCGGTGGATTAGCTATATAGATCAACTTCTGCGGTGATATAGATTAGGCATTAGATTAAGTTCAGGCTACTTAGCTTCTTTTAGTTCTATAACAAACTGAAATAGTAATACTAGCAAAATCCTTCAGAATGTGTCTTTTGGCCAAGAATAAGCTCAAGTAATACAAGTGTGCATAAATCCATCCATTATTTAAAACTAACAGCACAAGGCAAAGCACATGACTGACAGGCATAATTTAAGAGGAAAATCTTATACACATCAGAGGCCAACTCTAGCTCCAAATGAGGGGCAAAATCATAAGAAAAATTTTGACATATGTGTTTATCCATGCTTGTTTTCACATCTGTTAGGTGTAAAAATCAATTGCCTGTTTCTAAGAACATAACTTCAAATTATCCTTCACTGTTTTTGATGTAGCTTTTAAAAATGGTTGCTGTTCTATCTGAATAACCTCCCCAATACTACCAGTAAGAGTGCACAGAAAGGAATTTGACATCTATATATATCTACTCCAGTAACAATTTCTTTTTCTCACTACATGGTTATAATCACTACATGTCTATTTTTCTTATAGAAAACTTCACTCAATACACACACAAGAGAAAAAGAAAGATTCTCCCCTGTGAGCAAACCATGTTAAGAAACACTTTCCTTTTGTCTTTTTGGCACAAGGAAGTTTTCTTGGGATGTAAGTTCGCTGCATTTGCATGTGTGGCCCAGAGGCCTCCTGCCGGCTCAGCTGGTTGGGTCCCTTGGAAAGAGAAATAGCTAACAGATCACATTTTACGACGAGGGTGCCAGATTGCTGCTCCCTGTTATATACACCTCCTCGTTTTCCGCGCGAGGGACTCCCTAGAGTGAATGCGAGAGATAAATGAGGTGTTGAGGGGAATAATAATTTTGCACAAGGTGAAAGGATGAAGGAAAAGTGGAAAACATTCCTGCCTAGCCACAGGATAAGTCACATTAATTAGTCCGTGTATGACACGGCTCCACAAGTGGAAATGAAATTTATGAAAGGAGAATCATAAAATGGATACACCTCGTAGATAAATATCACTTGAATGCTACACTTCACAGCCTTTCCACGTTGTCTAAAAATTACTTCATTTTTCATGACCTTATTAAAAAACATTATGGAGATACACTTGGGTATGAATTCTAAATACTTAATCTCAGCACGCGCTGTGTGTTTAAAAATATAATGAAAGATCAATTTCTGCCATTTCAGATTTAGACATTTGCTTTACAGTGACAAATTATGAAAGGAAATAGACTTCTGTGCTTCATTTAGTAATATACAGTGCCTGCGAGTCAGTGTAAGTCAGATTAGGGTTGTGCATAAGCTCAAAAGTATGAGCATATATTTACATGTAGAATAGAAGCTTCAGTATTTTGCTCAGTTTAGAATACTACAAAATACTGTATTTCTAAGTGTATCACAACCAGAAACTAAAATATCCAGGGCAGCCTTGGAAAGGATATAGGCTATCATGGACTCCTTTTAATATTTCATACAAGATATAGATAATTCATAAGTGGATAAAGAAAAGTCAGTAGAATATTGAAAAATTCCCCAGTTTGTTAAAATAGTTCTACAAAGGCATAAATTAGATTTAATTTAAACAAATGAAAGGGCAGCAAAGTTTATAATATGCAAATACGCAACCAAGGTATAGGTTTTGTTCTTTAATTTTGATCTACTGTATGTGATTCTATTGATTAGAAATAGAGATAACATCAATTATGATTATCAGAAAGCAGAAGTGCTTGTATTTTAGGATTTTTACAACTAAAACATAGGCAACTCCTCCAACTAAAGAGGTAATTTTTGTTACATTTTATCTTTCTCAACAACATTCATTTAGTTCATTTTACATTCTGGGGTTAAAAAATGTCCCACATGAGATAAAATATACAAATTGGCCAATTTTAAGTGTACAGTTCAGTTTTAACTCCAATGGCTGTCCACTTTTAGATTTTTAATCACACCTATTTTTGACTGATACATAAAAATACCACGTGTACATACCAATGGGTCACTATGGGGTATTCTGATACATGAATTTACTGCAATTAGGTAAACAGATCTGTCTCCTTAAGCATTTATCACTTTATTATGCCAAAACACTCACATTATTTTTGTAACTTTTTGATACGTGCAGTACACACTTCTTGTTTACACTCACTCTACTGCACTGCATCTCATTAGTGCTTCTCTCCCCCAATGAACTGCACCTCAGTGCACACTGGTCAACCTTTTTCCATCAACACCCCACAATCCTCCTCAGTCTCTGCTTGCCACCATTGTACTCTCAGCCTCCTGAAGTCAACGTTTTTAGATTTTACATATGAATGAAACTATGTGCTACTTGCATTTCTGTACCAGGTTTATTTCACTCATAATGTTCTCCAGTTCTATTCATATTGCTACACATTACAAATTTTCATTCTTAGTGGCCGAATAGTACTCCTTTGTGTACAGACAGAATGTTTTCTTCATCCATTTATCAGGTAATGAATGTCTAGTTGTTTTGATTTCATGACTACAGTGAATACAGCTGCAATAAATATGAAAATGTACAAGATGTCTCAGAAATATTAATTTCATTGCAGAGGGTTATATTCCTCAGAATAAGATTTTAGATAATATATTACTTTTATTTTGTGTAAATCTTCCACATTGCTTTCTATAAAATGGCAATCATAACTTACATTTGCACCAAAAATGTGCAAAGGTCCTCTTTTTAAAAAAAAAAATTCACCTCAGCACTTATTATTTTGTCCTTTTGATCATAGCTATTCTTACTGGAATAAAGTGATATTGCATTATGATTTGGGTTTGCATTTCTCTGATAATTAGTGAGATTGAGCATGTATCTGTTGGCCATTGGTATGTCCTCTTTTGAGATAATCCTCTTTATATATATTTCCTAGGTTTTTTTTTTTTTTTTGAGACAGGGTCTCGCTTTGTAGTTCGGGCTGGCTCTGAGCTCACTATGTAGCCTAGGCAAGCTTTGAACTCAGCAATCCTCCTGTCTCTGCCTCCCGAGTGCTGAGATTACAGGCGTGAGCCACCACGCCCGGCACTGTGGTATGTGGTATTGATTGTTGGTGGGCGTGAGTCTCCACACCCAGCACTGTATGTGGTTTCTGGGAATCGAACTCAGGATCTTGCACTTGCGAGGCAGGCGCCGGAACCACTGAGCTAACCCTCCGGCCCCTAGTTTTTTTTTTGAGACAGGGTCTTGCTTTGTAGTTCAGGCTGGCCCTGAGCTCACTATGTAGCCCAGGCAAGCCTGAACTCAGCAATCCTCCTGCCTCTGCCTCCCAAGTGCTGGGAATACAGGCATGAGCCACCACAACTGGCTCCGTAGTTTTTTTTTTTTTTTTCTTTGTTATTGACTGTCCCTTGTTTTTCTATAAGAAAGGTAGTAGGACACGAACAATCTAGAATCAAGTTCTAAATTGATTTTGCTTATGTTCAAGCATTTTTCTCAAAAAAGTTGAACCTAAGAGATTACTGGGAAGCTTAATGTTTCTTTAAGAAATGTATCTTTGCTATTATACAGTCTCCTAAAATATTATATCTAAACAATTTTATCAACAAAGGTTATATTTCTTTCAGATATGCTTATATCAGCATTGTTTCTCTTGTGTGATGAAAGGCGTAATCACTACAGTATAATAATTATCTTTTTTT
>PVIC010046030.1:0-14397 GCA_004025085.1 Thryonomys swinderianus
GGCACCCTGGGCTGCAAAGATGGGAAGAGGGAGCGGAGCTGACTCAGAAGTAGGTGGAGGGACAGCAATGCTGGGAACCGCTGCCTTCCATCAAGGAATGAAGAGAGAGTCAGGAGGAGAGTTAGCTCTGATCCTCTTACTGTTTGGGGCTCAGGAACCCGGCAGCTTCAGATGCATGAACCCAATCTTCAAAGTCTACAGACCTACAGATGCTGAGGATCAGGGGCTGCAAGTTTCCCTCACTGCTGGCTCCCCCTGCTGTTGGTTTTAGGCAAACCCCAAAGCCCACTGAAGCTCCCCAAAGGGAATCTGTACACCTGCACAAGGCCCTGAAGATATACTACATAGAGAGCAAATATATTGCTCTAAAAATTTGGTTTTATGTGGAGTATTTAAACTTTAATTTTACAGCAAGACAAAATTCCTAAATCAAGCCACACTGAATTTCGAGGAGTGAAGGGTGTAGACACCAGAGTCAGGTCACCTGGGTCTGAATTCTAGCTGCGAGATTCTTTCACTGAGTGTCTTTATGAGGGGTGATAAAAATGGGGTGAATACTGCTTCTGCCGAGCACCATTAACAGAAAGGCAGGCTCATAAAAACATCCCAGTGTGAATCCTAGCACTCAGGAGGCAGAGCCAGGAGGATTGCTGCAAGTTTGAGGCTAGCCTGGGCTACATAGTGAGTTCAGCCTGAACTTTGCAAGAGACCTTGTCTCAACGAAACACAACAAAACAGAACAGAACAAATCAAAACAAAACTCCCACTGTGTTCTCATCCACCCTAATTACTGAAGCAGAAACTATGTGATTTCTGGATCTTCCCCAAAGGTTAAAATCATTGTGAAAGTTAAATTCTTTGAACTGATGCAGGATAAATATCCAGACAGTCAAGACAGTGTAACTAAAGACACTCATGAAAGAGAACTTCCAGAGTGGCTTCAGAAAGTGTCAAGAATGAAAAAAAAAAAAAAGAAAATGTCAAGAATGATGAGATAAGTGTGTTTGAAATGAGGGGGAGTATTTCGAGGCCTATTAAAAATAATGTATCTTTTACTGTAATAAATTAAAAAAAATTAAACAGGTATCATACTTTTTGTCACATTGCATATGTTGCTTTTTCATGGCATTTATCACAGTTGTGCATTCATTTTCATTATCTTGTGATAAGCACTATCTGCCTCACCACTGAGCAGACTCTATAAGACTAATTTTATGGGCTGAATTGTCTCCTGTCTGCCCTCATTTGTATGCTGAAGTCCTGACCCAGGACCCAGAACGTGACTGTATTTGGAGAGAGAGGGTTTTTAAAGAGGTGGTTAAATTAAAGTGGGATTCTACAGTGGGTCCTGATCCAACAGGACATGATGGTGTCATCATAAGAAAAACAGGTTAGGACATAGACATCTGTGCACAGAGCAAAGGACATGTGAAGACACAGGAGAAGACCACCACCTGCCATCAACAGAGGAAAGGGCCTCGGAATGAAACCAACCTGCCAACACTTTCATCTTGCACTTGGAGCCTCCAGAAGTGTGAGAGAATAAACAGCGAGTTGGTGGGACTCGCTTATGGTGACCGGGCAAGTTCATACAGCTTATCCTCAGATTCCCAGATCCCAGCGCTGAGCGGGCGCTTCATGAATATGGACTCGGGAGTGCAGGGAGGTCCTGGGGGTCAGCTGGTGCACTGGCATTGCTCTGAGTTCCCCTGAGCTGCTCCTCCATGTATTCCAAGCCACACCCTCCAGCTGGAGCCAGGATTGTAGGTTCTGGACTGATATCTGGGCTCTTCCAGGGCATCCAGGGCATCCACACTGGCATCCAGGAGGAAGTGTGGGTACATGAGGGATGAGCTAGACAGCCTGTGGGTGATGCTGGGAGGCTATTTCTCTGAAATAACTTTTTTTATTATAAAAGTTGTAGCTACTTATTAAAAATACTTGGAACCCACAGAAATGTACAGAAGAAAGGAAAAGTTGACCATATTTTATTTTCCTCCCTCTTCAATTCCCAGGAAAATTACTACTAATATATATATATATGTATATATATATATATTTTTTTTTTTTTTTTGAGACAGGGTCTCGCTTTGTAGTTCAGGCTGGCCCTGAGCTCACTATGTAGCCCAGGCAAGCCTTGAACTAGCATTCCTCCTGTGTCTGCCTCCCGAGTGCTGGGATGACAGGCGTGAGCCACCACACCCGGCACTGTGGTATGTGGTATTGATTGCTGGTGGGTGTGAGTCTCCATGCCCAGCATTGTATGTGGTTACCGGGATCAAACTCAGGACCTTGCGCTTGTGAGGCAGGCGCCGGAACCACTGAGCTAACCCTTCGGCCCCTAATATTTTAATATATACCCTTCTTATTGTTCCCCAGTTGTAGTTTTACTTTTTTCTTCAGAATTGTGATTCTCCAGTGTGCAAATAATTTTCATTCTTTTTAAAAAATTTAATACAGCACATTTCCCCAAGATATAATAAACTATTTTAAATAGCCATATAATATGCTATTGATAATGGCTTAATAATTTTTCCTATTGTTTTGACACTGATTTTTTATTTTTCAGTATTTTTTTTTTTTTTGAGACAGGGTCTCACTTTGTAGTTCAGGCTGGCCCTGAGCTCACTATGGAGCCCAGGCAAGCCTCGAACTCAGCAATCCTCCTGCCTCTGCCTCCTGAGAGCTGGGATTACAGGCATGAGCCAGCATGCCTGGCAGTTTTTTCAGTTTTAAATAACACCGTGGTTAACATCTTTGTGTACCAAATGTTTTTTACTTTTTTTTTGTCTTTTGCACTAAGCTACACCCCCAGGTTTTTTTTTTTTTTTTTTTCCTATGAGACAAGATCTCACTAAATCTTTAAATTGACCTGAGCAGGGCCTGAACTTGCAGGCCTCCTGGTTCAGAAATTTAAACTTAGAAATTTAAAGGGTATGACTAATTTTGTGGCCTGGATGCTATAAAAGGCTTTATACTTCCATATGAGGGACAACATGTAAGTGGACAAGGCCATGGTAACCTATCATTCCTCTGGGCAGCTGGGAGCTCTTAATAAAACCGGAGGGGCAGATGCTGGGGACATCTCCAGGCAGCAGGGCAAGTTGTGCCACTGAGTATTTGCTAGACAGGAACATGGCTATGTGCTCTGGGTCAGTGAGGCTCTTCCTTTCTTCTCTGGGTTCTTGCAGTGACTCCAGAGATGCCCACTTAGAAGCTGAGCATCTTGATGTTGGCGAGGGTGAAGGGCTGATGTTTTGAGCAGCAGTTGACCAGTAATTGCACCACTTCCTGGCGTATCCAGAGGGCTATGGCCCTGGGTTGCACATCATCTCCCCCACTCTTGGTTTCTTAATATACTCCTTTGGATCTTTCCAGATACCGTCTTTGGCAGTTCTGAAACAAAGGCCACCTAGTGGCCGAAAAACAAAAATAAAAAGCACTTAGAAATAATATCCTCAAGAGATATTTGTCTTGAAAGACAAATGCTGCCACTTCTTGGAAAGCTTCCACGAGCCAGATTTTCCCCAAGTGCTAACAATCCAAGCAGCCAGAGCCTGGAGCAGGTGGCCCCTCAGCGTTTTGGCACCATCCCCTGCATCTGATTTACAGGCCAGGTCTTAGAGTAAGAGCACACTATGTCCTGGAAAGGGACCAGTACAAAACATATTAGACAGGCTGGGCGAGCTGGTGCGTGTCTGTAATCCCATCACCTTGAGAGGCTAAGGCAAGAGGATTACAAGGTTAAAGGCAGCTCAATGAGACCTGTTTTAAAATAAAAATAAAAAGGGCTTGGGATGTAACTCAGTGGTGGATTACTCCTAGATTCAATCCCTAGTATAGAAAATGGAAACAGAGAGAGAGAGGGAGACAGAGAAAGGGGGGAGGACAGAGAGACACACAGATAGACAAAGAAAGAGGAAGGCAGGCATAAAGGAAGGAAGGGAGAAAGGCAGGCAGTGGCTGCAGCAGCAACTGGGGTATATGCACCTCTGCCTCTGCCCTTCCAGCATGTGGCACAGAGCCTGGCTCTCGGCTTGTTGTGCACTTCAGGTGTTTACCTTCCTGGGGTACTTGTATGGAGCAGTCACCCTCTTCACGTGCTCCTGGAGTTCCTGGGTCAGTGCTTCCAGGTCATGGGAAGAGTAGGCTGGAGAGAGGACTACGAATGCCTTCACCACCTGCAAAGAGCCCAGCAGTGATCAAGCCTTCTAGAACTTCTTTCCGCTTAAGCCAGCCTGGTAGCCTTGGGGTTACATTTCCCAGTCAATCCTGAAGTTTCTGCCCAGTCCACGGGCACAAGTGGTGAAACAGATAGCACATATATTTCTATTGTCTTGTCTTTCAGAACCAACTATTGGGAGTATGGCTTTTGCAGAACGAGTTCTGAGCCCTATTTGCCAACAACCCCCATGGATGTCATGACCCTATTAGAAGGAAACATTATTTCTGAAGATGCAAATGCATTAGACAAACTCCTGTGGTCATTTACTTCCAGCTTTTCCTGATTAGGAGGATAGAGAAAATGTGGTTCAGGAGGGCAGGGCTGGAGAAAACGCAACCACTTTCAAGCATTGCTGCTTTTTGGGGGCTGGGTAGGTGAGGAGTGAGGGCGACACTATGCACAAATGTTTGCAATCAACAAATACTGAGCTGTATTACTTCTGTTCTGAGCATCCTGAAGACACCTGCACCTTGGCTTTTTCTGCCTGGGTTTCTCTTACAGACTGCCCCCTATGCAGTAGGAGGAAGGGCCTTAAGCCCAGCATAACCAAGCAGGGTTTCTCACAGGGATGAAAAAGCTCAGGTGGCTACTGGGTTGCAGATCCACAGCAGCATCAAACTCTGGCAACATCTTATGAAGGGGCAGTTCATGGTCCTTGTGTGTACTTCCCAGAGCTGGAAAGCTCATTGTCATTTCATACTCAGGCAGATCTGGCTTCTAGCAAGCACTCTGTCTTACTATGAAAAGTACCAAACATTACTGAACACTTGCTATGTGCCAGGCTCTATTCTAAGCATTGTACCTGAGCTAACTTTGAGGATACATTCATTTGTCTCAGCTCCAGTGAACTCACAGCACACCAAGCAAGGTGCTAAATCTCCAGCATTTCTGGGATTCACATCTCCCCTGTGCTACGTTCCTGGATTCAAATTTTAGTGGGGAACCACTGGGCAAGGGGCTGCTGGCAGATGCTCCAGCCTGCATCCTCAGTCGTTCTGATTCAGCAAGTCTGGCTCAGGGTCTACAAATCTGTGTCTGCATAATGCAGCTGTGAAAAGTCCAGGGAACAGACTCTGAGAAGCACTCCTGTGGCTCCAAGGCCTCCAGGGATGCAAACTGCTGCTGCACTAACTTTCATGAGATAGCTGTATTGTACTTTTAAGATTATGTTGGATTTAGAGCCAATGAAAATACATAGGTCCACCTATTAGTGATCTTTCCCATTCTATCTACTCATCTGGGATACACTAAAAGGGATTTGTAGTTTTCCTGTTGATATCAACTTATTACCCTCGGCTCATGCCTCTGGTAAATGAAGGCCATTTTGGATACATATCTGGGCATCTTTCTAGCTGGCTGCTCCTCCTGTGTTAGAGCCCTCGTAGCCATGTATACTGTGCTCATTATATCCTCCTTTGCAAACAGAAAAGGACTTTTTATTGGACAAAATGGATGAGAGAACCCACATCTGCCACTAAGAACTACTGTCCAGCAGCCTCTTTTACTCAGCTGAGCATTCCCTTAAAATGAAAGTTTGGTGTTTTTTTTCCACGTGTCCCTCTAGAAAGTATATCTCTAAAGGATTAATGAGAAGGAATGTGTGGCTGATGGTGTATTTGGTGGTACTGGGTGGGGTGAGATTTACAGGGGAATCTGGCCCTTCCTGCTTGCTCTGTGGGGTACGGAAAGGCACAGAAGCAGGAGGCCACGGTCTTACCTCCCCACGGATGGAGTCTGGGCTGCTGACCACAGCACACTCCAGGACAGCAGGATGTTCAGCAAGGACACCCTCCACTTCCACAGGCCCAATGCGGTAGCTGAAAGAGAAAACCAAACTTTTCCAAGGGGACTTCCTTCCCCCATGACAGTGCCAAAGGTGGAGGAAAGAACAGACAGCTTGACCTTGAGGAGTTGATCACATCGTCATTTCTTCCCATGAACCAAAAATAACCATCTGCGTCCATGCGGCCTCGGTCCCCAGTGATGTAAAAGTCTCCTCGTTCTGATGCAGTTGTCTTCTCAGGATTGTCCTGAAAGACACCAGAAACCCATGAAGGACCACCTGACCCAGCCATTCAGTGTAGCTCCTGCCCACGTCAGCTCTTGCAGGAGGTTGGGAAGCCTCCAGCAGAACCCCAGCAGTTAGTCCCAAAGCCCATGCCAGCAGAATCCCCACTAGGCAGGAAGTATGGGCCTGTGAGTTTGTGGGTTCCCTCTTTCAATTTGGACAAGCTGCCAGAAAGTGACTCAGGATGGGCATACTGCATTCTGGGTAAAAAATACACTGGAGACAGAAGGTAGAAAGTGAGGGGTTGGCTGAAAGACCCATCCGTGGGAGATAAGGGTGGGGGAAAGAGAACCCAAACAACAAACTAGGATTCTCAAAGCTTTAGAGACAAAGCTACTACTGGGTAACAAAAGGAAACAAATTTCTAATACATGGAAACATGAGTGGCAAGTATATTATGCTCAGTATAGGAAACTTGACACTCAAAATTGGGGAGGCAGAGACAGGAGGATTGCTGAGTTCGCGGTGGCTTGCCTGGGCACTTTAGTGAGCTTAGGGCCAGCCTGAACTACAACGCGAGACCCTGTCTCAAAAAGCAAAAAAAAAAAAAAAAAAAAAAAAAAAAAAAAAAAAAAAAAAAAAAAAAAAATTGGGGATTGTAGGGTCCCATTTATGTAAGTTTTTTTTAAAAAGATAAAATTATTGTATAATAACAACAAGCAATACACCAATTGCTTAGGACCCGGAGGAGGAAGAATGCCTGCAAAAGGGCACAAGGGGGAGAAACCAACAGCCAGCATCATACTTAATAGGCAAAAACTGGAACCTTTTACACTAAGATCAGGAACAAGACAAGGATGCCCGCTGTCACCACTCTTATTCAATATAGTACTGGAAACATTAGCCATAGCAATCAGGCAAGACAAAGATATAAAAGGAATAAAGATAGGAAAGGAAGAAGTTAAACTGTCATTATTTGCTGATGATATGATACTCTATCTAGAGGATCCTACAAACTCAACCAAAAGACTACTAGACTTAATTACCAAATTTAGTAAGGTTGCTGGATACAAGGTCAATGCTCAAAAGTCAACAGCCTTTGTCTACACAAACAACAGACTCACTGAAAGAGAAATTGGGGAGGCAATCCCTTTCACAGTAGCAGCCAGAAAAATGAAATACCTAGGAATCCACCTAACAAAGGAAGTGAAAGACCTCTACTCTGAAAACTATAGGACTCTGAAAACTGAGATAGAAAAGGATATCAGAAAGTGGAAAGACATCCCTTGTTCCTGGGTCGGGAGAACCAACATCATCAAAATGGCTATACTTTCGCAACTACTATACAGATTCAATGCCATTCCAATTGAAGTCCCAACACTATACTTCACAGAGCTAGAGAAAATAATCCAAAAATTCATCTGGAACCACAAGAGACCTAGAATAGAAAAAACAATTCTAAGCAACCACGACATGGCAGGGGCTATTACAATCCCCAACTTAAAACTCTACTCTAAAGCCATTGTGATAAAAAAAAAAAAAACTGTAGGGTACTGGCAAAGTAACAGACCCAAGAACCAGTGGAATAGATTAGAAGATCCAGACACAACCCTGGATACACTAAGCTACCTTATCTTTGACAAAGGAGCCAAACATCTCCAATGGAGGAAAGACAGCCTCTTTAACAAATGGTGCTGGAAAAACTGGACTTTAACCTGCCAAAAACTAAAGCTAGGTCTGTCTCTTTCACCATGCACAAAACTAAATTCACAATGGATTCGAGATTTAAACATTAAAACAGAAACAATAAACCTGCTAGAAAACAGGTTAGGTAAAACTCTTGGAGACATTGGCTTAGGCAGAGACTTCATGAATAAAACCTCTATAGCACAAGAACTAGCAGAAAGAATCAACAAATGGGATCTCATCCTACTAAAAAGCTTCTGCACAACAAAAGAAATCACTGGCACCGCTAAAAGACAACCAACAACATGGGAAAAAGTCTTTACTAGCTGTTTGTCAGACAAAGGGCTATTATCTACAATATACAATGAACTTGAACAAATCAGTCTCCCCAAGTTTAAAGACCCAATTCAAAAATGGGCATCTGAAATGAACAGACACTTCTCAGAGGTAGAAGTCAAAGCAGCCAAGAAGCATATGAAGAAGTGTTCAACATCACTGGTCATTCGAGAGACGCAGATGAAAACAACACTGAGATTCCATCTCTCTCCACAAAGAATGGCCGCTATTAGAAAATCAACCAACAATAAATGCTGGCGAGGCTGTGGGGAGAGAGGAACCCTTCTCCACTGCTGGTGGGATTGTAGACTTGTGGAGATTCTGTGTGGAGATTCCTCAGAAAACTAGGACTAGAGGTCCCATTCGACCCTTCTATCCCCCTACTAGGAATATACCCAAAGGAATTTAAAAAATCACATTGGAAAGACAGATGTACACCTTTGTTCATAGCAGCTCAGTTTGTGATAGCTCAGTCTTGGAAACAACCCAAATGCCCATCAACTGAAGACTGGATAAAGAAGATGTGTGTGTTTTTTTTAAAATGGAGTATTACTCTGCCATAAAGAATGACAAGATTGATTCATTTATGTGCAAATGGAGACACCTGGAGGACACACTAATAAGTGAAATAAATAGAACACAGATATGCAAATACTGGATCTTTTCTTTGATATAAGTACCTGTAGAGGTAAAGGAGGTCTAGAATGTATGATAGTTTTTGTAATATCAAAAAGGAATTTGGTGTGGGAACATAATGAGGGGGAAGGAACAAATATGATTTGGAAAAAAATAAAAGAGTATGTATAAAAGGGGGTGGGTGGGCAGGGATGTGGGTAAAAATGCGAATTGACCTGTGTCACATATTGGTACAAATTCCCCAATGTTTTGTGTGATTGTGAGCTGTGTATATAATGTACCAATAAAGTTTACTGAATAATGCAAAAAAAAAAAAAGGACACGAGGGGTAACAGTGGTAGTGGTTACATAAGCACATATTTTGGCCAAGTGTCACTGACCCAAACACTTAACATGGATGAATTTTGTGTAGGGAAATTGTATCACCATTCACAGGTGCATTTTGAGAAAAAAGGAAAAAGATAATCATCAGTGCCTAAAAATACATGCAATGCAAAATCTGTAAGGTGTGTACAAAGAAAAAACTATACATTATTAAGATGCTATAAATAAAGAGAAAGATGGAAAGAATTGGAGAGTTGTCAGTTCTTTCCTTATTGATTTGTGGGCGGAATGTAACTCTAACTAAAATGCTTACAAATATTTCCGTGGAATACAACAAGTCAATTCTGAAATGGATGAAGTGTGATTCAAACAGAATGAGTTTTTAAATTTTAAACTATTATTATACCAAACAACACAATGCCAATAATCCCCCTCAAAATACTTCCCATTACTTCTAACACACTTATCCCATCACTCTTGCCACTTCGTGAAGCCATTCTGGAAGTCCGTTTTTATTAAGTGTCTTTAATTGTGCTGTTGTAGCTGTTGCAATGTCCTGAATTTATTGAGAATGTTTACCATTTATGGTGATTTTGGCTTTGAGAAAGACACAGAAATTGTACTGTGCCAGGTACAGTGAATAAGGTGGATGTGGACACAGTATAGTGTTTTTATCACACTGCCTTTCCATTGGATGGCACTTGGCAGAACTATTCACTGCACTTTTGACCACACCTGGCACAGACACTCACAAAAAGACTTACAGAACTGCTTCTGGAAGTAGCAAGAATGATGGGATGAGTGGGTTTTACATGAAGGGGAGTAATGTGAGGGTGCTTAATAGCAATGTTGCTTTCACTGTCATAAAATATTAAACTGGCATAGGTGTATTAGTTCAATCAGTACTGCAATTTCAGCTGTGTGGGACTGGCCAGCATGGGCCTGGAAAACGCACACTTCCCCTGGGGTTTAACTTGACCATCAATATGTAATGGTTTACTAGCTCTGACTTCTTCAGAAATTTGATCTGAAATCCTGGAGTACAAGGAATGCCAGGAAACCATAAAAAGAACCCTGGAAACTTGATTCTGACCTATCATTGCAGTCTGACCTTTGGCACGTATCTTCCTTCCCTGAACTTCAGTTTTTCTCATCTTTAAAATGATGAAGACACCTCCTGTCATATGTGTGCACCCACAGATACACTCTTGTGTAAATTCCATGACCCGTGTGACTTTCTGGGTGACAATGGATAAGTCATTTCTGTAGTCTCTTTGTCAGTGACACATTTGCTGATCAGTGACAGTACCTCAGGGGTAACAGTAACAACCTCCCACATGCAGTTAAGCAAGAGCAGGTATTTATAAAACATGCTGCCCATGGCTTGCCGTGAACCACACAGCAACTGACAATGGCTGCTCCTCGCCTCTTACCAAATAGCAATTGAAGAAACAGAAGGGCCGGGTGGGTCTGATGCGGACAGCAATGTTCCCCGCTTCTCCCGGAGGCAGGATGTTGCCCTCATCGTCCACAATCTGCCGGAGCAATCACAGGACAGGGTCAGCATCTGCACCACCCAGCCACCCACCAGCCACGCCCAGGCTCCCTTGATACAGGGGTCTCGCTGTCCTGCCTGCACATCATAGGGTGGGGATGCTGGGCCCATGGAACCAGACTTGATGGTCGTCCCTCTTGGATTGCCACAGATTGTAACCTGCAGAGAAACAGGGGCCGGCAAGAAACTTCATCTTCCCTTCTTTCCTGGTTCGGGTGTTTCTCTCATCTGCCATCCAGTTTTTTTCTCTTCCCCTTCCTCTCCTCCACTTTCTTTTCTCCCTTCTTTCCTTCCTCCTGTGCTTTCTTCTCTTTCTTTACCTCTCGGTCTTTCCACAGTCCCTCTCTGTTTTCCTCTCTGCCTCCTTCCACTTTGCTCCCTCTGTCCCTTCCTATCCTCCTTGCTTCCTTTCTATTCCTCCTCATCCAGCCATAGATCCATCCACTATCCCATCTTCCTTCCTTTATTCTTTTCCTTCTTTCTCTCCTCTTTTCCACAGTAAACAAACATTTTCAGAGCACACTAATAGGCACGCACGCGAAGAACTTAATATATTATCACTACGTTGGAAGACACAGTTGATACTCCCATCTCTGCCCTAATGGCTTTAGAGGACAATGCTTAGGAAGTAGGGCTCTATCCAAAGCAGGTACACATTGTTCTCATACAGACAAATAATACCTATGGCCAGGAAGCTGTTCGCTGGGACAATTGGGAAATTATTTTACTTTTAAACTCAAAGTACGAAAAGCTGATAGGCTTTTGTTCCTAGAGTTTCACTGTCCATGTTTCCTTCTGGACCCACACATCTCAGGAGGACAGTCGTAAAGGCAGGAGGTATTGATGGACGCAGGCTGCAGTGGAAGCAGGGCTCGACCCTCACCGTCTCAGACTGCCCGTAGCCTTCGTGGAGCTCCAGGCCCGTGTGGCACTTCCACTTGTCTCGCACATCAGGGTTGAGGGCCTCTCCACCCGTCAAACAGTGCTGCAGGCTCCGGAACTGGTACCTTTCTCAGGCGGGAAGGGAAGGCCACCCAAGTCAGGGCCGCTTCCTCCCACCCTCCAGCACTCCTGCCAGGATACAGATGGGCAAAGGCTCAGGGCTGAAAGTCTTGCTCCATAAACTGGCCCGAGTGACCCAACCACTGGCTTTGCAGGCATGCTCCTCAGGACAGATGATTTTTAAAAAATCCTGTCTGAATGTGTGATAGTATCACAACCTCATATAACATAGTTTCAAGAGAATTGACCAAAATAACTTAGATGGAAATAACTTTGCTGACAAAACCATCTGATTGAAAAGATAAGTTGATTACGAATTTAAAAGATAACAAGCAGACTTCTAAGAATCCTGGGATTCTGACCAATGATTCCCACATTCCTAAAGATATTAAATAAATTTTAAAACTGCCTCTCACTTCAATAAATTTTCCAAAAGGTTAAAAAAAAAAAGAAAGATGATAAACACATTTTCAATCTTTTTCTCCTTCAGATCAAATTGTTTGGATTGAGATACTTGGTATTGACAAGTATCATTCAATCAGTTTTTCTTATAACAAATAACTAGAGCCCAGATCACAGCGTGGAGACTGCATCATGGATGGATGCACGGAACCTCCCATGCCTGGCCTCATCTCAATAGACCAGTTCATTCTTTTAGTCACCTCATGCCTAGGGAAAAGGAGGAGAGGGTGAGGACAAGTCTTATACCTTGGGAAAAGACAGAGAGGGACAGACTGGGGTCAGTAGGTAACCGAGAGGTGACTGAATTTTCTCTCCAACCCCCGAGGCCAGCGACTCACTATGGCTTCTCTGAGAATGAGAAGCACCATAGTGTCGCCTCCTCCTGGGTGCCCAATAGCAGGTGCCCACAGAGGCTTGTGTCTGTCTGGCGCTGGGAAATGAGGCATCTACTATGCTGGGTTTATTGGTCCCACCAGACCTAAGAGTCCTGGCCGGAAGGACCATTCCACAGGCAGCTGACAAGTAACCCAGCCATGCCTGTGATCTCAGAGGAGTAATGGACACACTGCTGAGGGAGTCCTGTGCAGTGTGTGGTGGGGGAGAGTGCACTCCCCGGGCTGAAATTCACACTACCTTAAATCAACTCAGGTCCATCTGGACATGAATTCAAAGGGGTCAGAAAAATGGTCTTTGAGAGGCATTTTGAGGGATGTGGGCATGTACGCTTGTGGTGAGGGGTGTGCGTATGTGCAGGCTGGAAAGTACAGCAGACAAAAAGACACAGATACAGACATACAGACAGAAACAGGGACACAGAGAGAGACAAAAGGACACTGGGGATGAGAGGGAGGTGTGTATGTGGCCTGCTCTGCTTTATACTCATATGATCAGGCCCTCAAACACCAAAGGACGGACTGTACCTGCTCAAATCCTCCTGAACAAGGAGCCGGAAGATGGTTGGGACGCAGCAGAAGTTGGTTATCGGGAAGCTGGACAGGGTCTAAATGAAAACCAGAGATAAGCCAGGTATGGCGGTGCACACCTCCAATTCAGCACTTGGGAGGCTGAGGTGAGAGGATCATGAGCTCACAGAGAACCTGGGATACATATATACATATAGACCTTACATCCAGACAATAACAACAAGCAGCTTTTAGAGTTGCTATCGTACCTCATGGAAGGGAAAGCCCTGTGTTGTGAGCACACCTTGCCTATGGTGAGCACACACAGCAGCATAGCCCACCACCAGCAGCCAGTGAGCAGCAGTCTGCTAGAAAACCAGGATCAGTTTTCAAGTGGATTCTGTAGACCCAACCAAGCCAAAGATGGCCATAGTCCTAGATAATATGTCTCTAAAAATCATTTTTGTAGTAAAATATGATATAAAATTTACCCATTTTATCCATTTCAAAGTGGATATTACTTTCACATGGTTATGAAACCATGACAACCACCCATCTCCAGAACTCATTATCTTTCCAAACAAACATTCTTATGTGATCTACATGATCATTCACTATTACCCTCTCTCCTCACTCCAGGCGACCACCAATCTACTTTCTGTCTCTATCCATCCTTTTCTTTCTTCTTTCAGTGGGGATGAGTCTCAGGGAGGCCGGGTAACTTTTCCAAGCCAACATTATTAGGAAAGATGTAGGCTAAGAGCCAGGTCTGAAAGGTGGCACAGCCTGTACTATTGGCCACCACATGGTATAGCTTGCCTAAAACAAAGACTATAGGAAGACTGGCTCTGTGATGTTCTAGGGACTGTCATTTAGGATACAGAGGACAGAATGATGAGGGCTGTATCTTTCCTGGGTTATCAGTTTCTTCTTCATGTGTGAAGCCCCTGAGAGACTGAGCAAGAGTCAATAGGACTAGAGTCGGGCAAAAGATTCATGATAAACACCATGGACAGCAGGAAACATTGAAGAGCAGACTCTGATTGAACAAGATTTGACAAGTAGGGCCGGAGGGTTAGCTCAGTGGTTCCGGCACCTGCCTTGCAAGCGCAAGGACCTGAGTTCGATCCCCGGTTACCACATATAATGCTGGGCGTGGTGGCTCACGCCTGTAATCCCAGCACTCGGGAGGCAGAGACAGGAGGATTGCTGAGTTCGTGGCGGCTTACCTGGGCACCATAGTGAACTCAGGGCCAGCCTG
>PVIC010046031.1:0-14373 GCA_004025085.1 Thryonomys swinderianus
GCAGCATAGTCAACAGGAACAGATAGCCAGCCTCCTGCCTTCCCAGTCTGGAAAGTACTTTGGCAGGCCAGCCAGCTATTTCGTTACAGCAGCCCAAACAGACAAAAACTCTATATTCTTATCCTTCATTTCCCTCAAAAATCACACTAGTATTTTTGCAATCAGTATTTATCAGAGGAGGGGCCCATTCTCCTAAAAGCCTGACTCCACCATCTCAAGAAGCTGAAACTTGCTACTACATGTTCAGAAAGAAGCACTGTCATTATATAATTTGTGCTTCTACTTACTACTTGTAAGTTTCACTTCTAAAACCATTCGGGATAGTTCATTTCTAAGGATGAGATGTGGCTATCACCTATTACATCTTTCATTTCATAGATAAGAAAACTTAGACCCGGAAAAGAACTTGTCCAAGGGACCATAGATTCTAACTGAAAAAGGGAAACCATCTTATGCTAAAAGAACCATAAAATCGTAAAATTAACATCATTCACTTTTTAATAAAATGCGTGTGTGAACTTTAGGAGGAAGAATTTCCAACGCAATGCTAATTTCCCCCAAGTGCCTCTCATATTTATTAGATATTTCAGCTGTGATGTTATACATTGTATGTGTTTATTCACTCTTCAAAGGTTCCGCTCTACATCTTTCTAAATCTTTATTTGCAAAATTTTCCTCACAGATGTGTACTGCTCTGGTGGTGGCATTTTGAAACAAAATTATTTCATGTTCCCACCTCGCAAGACTGCCCTGTTCAGTGAGATAACATGGAACCCCCACAGTGATGGGGCACCCTCCACTGAATACCCCAGGGCAGAAGAGACACAACCCTCCTCGCATAGGAAACGCTATTGGTACTGGGGACAACTGTAAGGCTGTGGACCTCGTGTATTTCAAAACCCATTGTACCTTCTTAACCCCTTTCTCTCAGGAGAAAGAAATTTGAAAACTGCCCCCCGGGGTACCTCACAGTTATCCACAAAAGCCAAAGGACTAGAGAACACTTAAAATACTTTCAAGAACTTATACTGTTCCCAAAAATTTGAAAATAAAACAAAAGTTTCCACAGTGCTTTTAGGACTTACAAATTATTTCAACTCACAAATTATGAATTCACAAATGTACCAGAAATCATTTCCTTTTCAGATTTTCCCTCAATCTGTACAAGTATGCAGAATATAAAGCTAATTTGACCCACATTTAACTTTTTTAAAGCATTTTTCATCCTTTCTGTCTTCCCTCATAGCCTAATTGCCCAAATTTATGTCATACCAGAACCTTAAAGAGCTGTAAGCAGGTACTTGGATTGTACTTTTGTACCAGTCAACAGTAATTTTTTTAAAATTGTGTTAAGATATCTAAAAACTTTCCTAAAATACATAGTCCTTCAAAAGTTTGGAGGCAAAAGCACGATGCAAAGACAAGGTATCCTGCTGTCCCAGCAAAGCTAGACATCATGTTTTACCCCCTAAGTCTGGGGCTTCTGACCTGTAGATACATCAGGGGACAGAAGTGGTGTGGACTGAAGTCCGTAAACCAGAGGCTTCTCTCTCCCTTGCCCGTGTAGAAATCCAGCGCCAGACAACCCTGGCAATGGAGCGTCTCAGAACACTGTCGTCCTGGTCTCATAAAAGAGGTAGGAAGGCAGCACCACGAGGTGGGGAAAGTCCCAAGTCCGGGCTCCTGCCTCCCATTGGGAGCCCCTAGGGACGGCACCGCTGCCCTAATAGCCAGTCGATGCAAAAAATAAAATCGTTAACAAAGATGTTAACAAACTGCATCACATAGATTTTACAAGATGTTGTTGTTGTTGTTGCTGTTGCTGTTTCTATCACAATCATTCCCATTCCATAGCTCACTACACTGTGCTTCGGGATGTCGTGTAGCTCCCGCATCACCTGGCATGAGATGGGGCGTCGTTGGGCCTCAGCTTCTCTTTTATTATTGTTATATTAGGGGAAGAGGGAACGGAAAGAGAGAGACAGTAGCAGACAGAGAAAAGGATGTTCATCTGGAAAGGGAAATATCTTTACGGTGCAAAGGAGAGGGAAGAAAGAAGTAAAATAAATCCAAACAATTCATATTTTTCTTTTATGAAAGCCGACGTCAGAGTCCTAACACTGACCGGATTTGTCATAATGGTAATTTGGGGCAACATTTTAAAAAGTCCTACGCCTGCTCCTGAAACCGCCAGCAGAGGGCTCTACACTAGGCGCATTTGTTTTCCATTATGGGCTCCCGCTTTATTGGCCAATAGTCCCTTGATGTGAGGATACAAGAAGGAAGATGCTATGAACCTTCTCTTTGGCCGTTATAAGCTGAGAAAGGCATGCGTGGGAAAGGCAGCAGAGCGGGGCCACGCAGGACATCGAGGCGCGTTCTCACCAGGCGACAACCGGCAAAGGGAAAACGAAACGAAGACGAAAATGCGTGTCGGACTTTTACTGCCTGGGTAGCCGGGGTTGTTTCACCTCTGCGTTTGCCGCTACTGAGCTCTTGTGGGCATCTTCTCTGTGAGAGAAACCCAACAGAATGGGAGGTCAGGGGAAACGGACTCAAACTAGGGAAGATTATTCTCAGGAGAGGTTGCTTTTATTCAGGAAGTGTTTTGGAGGACTTTGAACAAGTTGGATGTTGAAGCAATCCTAAAATCTAAAATTAACAGTTATAGTAAGAGTGAAGTTGCAAAAGACTAAGTAATAAAACGTTTCAACCCCCCCCCCACATTGCACAAAACGAAATTGAGCGACTGTTCAACTTGCTGCTACAAAATTCCGACAGAGGGCGCTGTTGCCCGCTCAATGACGGGACGCTTCCTGAGCTCGGTTTTCCTTGAAATGTCCAAGATTTTTGAATAATGCCCACATCCAGAAATTAAGTGCTTTTTAAAATTATCATGATGTATTTTAAGGTAGTTCTGTACATATGTGTATATATCTTTTTAGGTTTGTGGTACATACTTGTAAAACCAGATTGATTTTTATTTTTTTCCTAGAGTTTTGTTAAATTTTAACAAAATATTTCAAGGCATTTCTACTTTTCAAAATGCCTCACATTAGCAGAAAATGAAATTACATATGAAAAATTTGAAATTATACCTATGCATGTCTCTACAATGTTTATATTAAGACACTGTGTATTTTTAATATAGTTTTATAGAAAATATGTCCCCCCGAGTTCTTTTTATTAAACCTTAGTGTTTATTTCATATTAGTCAATAATACATTAAAAGGTGATAAAATGTGTTAACAGCATTTACAGAATAAAGTAAGTTTTTCTAAATGTTTACGTGGGTTGAGATGATATTTAGATGATAAAGATAAAAGAGTGTTGGTTCAAAAGGGAGAAAACAACTATTCACAAATAACTGTGTGTCTGGCAAATCTGAAATTCCAGGTACGTGACATTTATCTTTCGATGCTGGGCTGACTGATTTCAGCTCTAGAGGGAGGGGGCAGAATCCACTCCAGATCTTGCCACACAGTGAGGCGAGGAGAAAAATCTCCCTTCCCTGACTACCCGCGGTGGGAGGCGAACAGGAGCTGCTGGTGGGAGACCTGTCCAGGCTGTGTTTTAAGCTATTATAATAAAGAAGAGAGGTAAGAAAGGAAAGAAATGAGGAAGGAAGGAAGGAAGGAAGGAAGGAAGGAAGGAAGGAAGGAAGGAAGGAAGGAAGGAAGGAAAGGAAAGGAGGGAAGGAGGGAGGCAGGAGATGAGGGAAGGAGGGAAAAAGAAGAAATGGAGGAAAGAAGGAAGAAGTGGAGGAAGGAAGAGGGAGAGGAGGAAGGGAAGAGTGAAAGGGAAGAAAGAAAGAACAGACAGAAGAAAAGGAGAACTGGAAATGAAGGAAGGGTTTTTCCTTAAGTTCTTTCTGAAACATCTCTGTGGTCCTGCCATGTGGCTTATAGTGAAAATTAAATTCAGAATTTTCAGAACTGTGTATTGTGCACCACACAAAGCACCGCCCTGGTTTTGTCTGGCCGCTGCCGCGCCGTGGCCCGGAGCCCTGTGCTCGGGGACTGTGGGTCCCGGCTCCGACACAGCCGCGCCGGGACTCCGGTTGTAGACAACCGCCCTGCAGAGATCCACTCTCTTCAGCTTTAATAACTTCCACCCTAAATTTCCCCAACCCTTCTGTCCCCTCCTGTTAGTTATTTTCTGCCCCAAAGGCAGAGATCTTCCTCGGTGGCGCACTCCTTGGGGCTGTAGGGAGCCTCCCACACCCCGAGAGGGAGAAGAGACACTGAGGGGACTGGAAAGCCAACGAGTGAGTCTCCACTTGCTGGTGAAGCCCTCAGCCCTGTGTCTCAAATAGTGCTTCGGTGTAAGGTTTGCTTAACTTCGTTCTCGTGTTTTATGCTTCCCTAAAATAAACTACATGAATCACTCCTTTCAGGCAAAAATAATCTAAAGAAAAATCTCTCTTGTGTCCTAAAATGTTTTATCATTATCTCTTTGAAAAATATTCTGCTTAAACCTTCTGAAAGATTCAGGTGACCATTTCTTGGGTCCCTATAATTAAAATCCCTGAAAGATAGACAGCAGATGCAAACAAACAAACAAACAAAGCCCAGACTCTGTGAAGATGGCTCAAATCGCATATTCTGTGAATGTGCATGTATGTTGCTTACAACACCGGGGGAAACTACAGTCAAGAGAAATGGCGCGTGGAGTCCGTTTAAAATACACACAAACAGTCCCTAAAGCAACAAGCAGTATAGAGAGAGGTGTTCCGCAATATTTAAGTTTCCTAATGTGTGCAGCAAAATGACTAAAATGTGGGGAACAGACACTGTGGTGGCATCTTTTTTGTCCTATGCTGACAGAGGTTAAAGGGTTTTTTTTAGAAAAAAATAAAAATAAAAAGTTACAGAGCCATCAACAAAGAAAGCTAGACCTGAAAGTCATCGAATTCTGTTTTCCCAGTAACTTTCTCCTGAGTACATACGAATGGAAGATTTGTGTTTTAAAACATCAATGATGGTCTCCCCTTTAAAAGGTACATTAAAATTAGAGGACTGTCCCAGCTTCTCATGGCGGATTGTACCAGGTTTTAGTCACTGGCTATGGGAATTCATCATTTTCAATATAGAGGTCCTAAATGTATGCATTCATATGAATCACCCTGAACAGCTATCTCTTTTAAATGCACGTTCGGAGTCTGTGGGCTCTGCGTGACCCAGAGGTGCTTATGTAACTCAAGGTGGGTACCTCCGTGAAAATACGTGTTTATGATTTTTTAGAATATATATGTCCGTGGGTTGCATCGGACTCCTGTGTGTGTGCTATAATGTTCTTCTCTCTGCCGAGGTTGACTTCGCCAGCCTATTGTTTGAGACCACAGATATAAGTTGCGATGGGAGAGGAGCGTCGGATTTGGTGTGTATTCCCCGTTTCCAATTATAGATGGATCATTACAGACAGCAGAGCCCTGAGAAGCCAGACATCTGCTCCTCACATGAATGCACTCACCTCCTAGAGACCAGCCTGCCATCATGCTCTGGAAGCTCGTGGAGAATGTCAAATACGAAGATATCTACGAGGTGAGCCCGCACCCCGACGCACTTTAGAGCTTTGCACATAGAGAATTGGAGCCTCTGACACCCCGACCGATGTATATTTTTAAGCTATTTGCTCGCGGGCTTCTGGTTGGTTTTCTCAGCTTGTCTAACTTTTAGAAAAGCTGGCTGGGGCACACTTCACAGTTCCCAAATAGGACGTGGAGGGGAAATCTGGCCACTTTAAATCGGAGAGACTTTTTTTATTATTATTATTATTTTCCTTTTATTTTGCTGTCTTTCTTCCTGTTCTCCCCGTACTGGCGACGGAGGCGAAGCGGAGCCCCGCGCGCAGACCAGACCGAGCGTCAGGGAAACGGTCTCTGGACACGGGCTCCTCCCGAGTCTGCGGAACCGGGTTTTCCAACCTCGTTCGCAGCGCACCGGGACTTTCTCGTTTTTTATTTTCGGTGCCGTTTGTGAGACTGTAACAAACGCGTCCGGGCGGAGACCGCGAAGCCGGAGGGGGAAGTGGACGGCGGCTGTGGCGGCCGGACGCACCGGGCTCCGCGGTCCCCGCTCGGCTGCGCCGTCGCCGCCCCCGCGCCCGGATCCCCGCGGCCCAGACCCGCCGCCGGAGCTGCGGGGAGACGCTGCTGCGCCCGCAGCGAGGGGGCGAGGGAGGAGCGGGCGGAGCTGGGGCGTCGAGGGAGCGGAGAGGGGGAGCCCCGCGGGCCAGGGGAGCCGGGCGGAGGGAGCGGGGCCCCGCACGGCCCCGGACGCCGATCGGATCCCGCCGCCGACTCGGCCCGGAGCGGGGAGTCGGGGAGGCGCCGGCTGGGGAGTCGGAGGCGGCGGAGGCCGGACGAGGCCCGGCCCGGGCCGCTCTCCCCGCGGCGCGGATGCGAGCGCGGCAGCCCGGCAGAGCCCGCTCCGAGCGGGGCCGTGGGAGCCGGGGCCACCGGGGAGGGGAGAGGCCGGAGCGGAGGGGAGGGAGAGCGGGGAGAAAAAGAGAAGCGGGGAGAAGGAAGGAGAGCGGGAGAGAGGGCTGGAAGGAGCAGGGAGGAGAAGCGGAGGGTGGGGGTGGCGCGGCCTCCCCGGCCGCCGAAATTCTCCGCTCCGAAGCCGGAGGACCCGCGGCCCGGTGGAAGGAGCCTATTTAAGTGTGGACGAGGGTTGAACTTTAACAGAAATGGCAGTCGGGCCAGTTAAACGGGTTCCTGAAACACTCAGAAAGGTTTTCTGTTGCCCCTGGCTCTGCGGGAAGGGATAGGTTGGGTGTGCTGCGAAACCGATGGCGTGCATCTTAAGTCGACGTGAAACTCGCTCACCGGGAGCCGGACAGAGGCCGAGGCCACGCGGGGCCGGGAGCCCCATCTCGGCCTTTGCCTTTAAAACGCGAGCTCAGGCCCCCTCGGTCCGCAGAAGTGTGCGCACGTCACTGTGAACAGCCGGCCCCAGCGGGTCACCCCTCTCCCCTGCAAAGGACGAGCCGAGCCTTTTTCTTTTGCCCTGTGATCTGCACACGGAGCGTGCAGGCAGCCCTGGGGGGGGGGGTCTCCCCGGACGCCGGGCGCCTCCAGCCGGTGCAGCCCGGCTCGGCTCTCGCGGCCGCCGGGCCGACGAGCAGAGGCTGCTTCCCGCGCGCGTCCCGGCTCGGTTAATTGAAGTTCTGCCTCTTGCAGCTCAACTTTCTCCCCAGCCTGCCTCCGCCAGCCCCCTCGTCTGATTACATCTAGTAATTCTCCACTGAATGAACGTCACTTACAATAGTGGGGAGCTCTGCGCTCGCCGCTGCTTCACGCTCCATTTGTCCTCCATTCTCCCTTTAAAGTACTCGTGTAATATTAATAGTCATGAATATCAATTATTATGAGGCGGTGTAGGCAAGCGGAGGGAGGAAGGGGCGCCCGAGCAGTCTGAGCCCAGCTTCGGGTGGAAGAGGACTGTGTGTGGAGCCCCGAGGAACCGCGGAAGAGGCCAAAAAGACCCGGGAAGACAGGAGCTGTCCGTCCGTGTGTGACGGGAGCCGCCAGTCTTGTTGGAGGGGGGTCTTTTTTTTTTTTTTTTTCATGGCTTGTCCTGGAAACACCACAAGCTCGGCTCCTGTGTCCAGCTCTCTTCTCAGCTGGACGCCTTGATTTTTTTTAATCATTGTTTGATTTTGAGCAGTAACCAGGCTTTTTTTTCCAGATGTTAGTCCACACCTATTCATCCATGGTGAGTTTGGCTTCGCATTGTACCAGAACTGCATGCCCTCTCTACTCGCTGTCTCTATCTCTGCGTCTCTCTGTGTGCGTCCCACTCTGTCCCTGTCTTTCTCTGAGCGCCTTTGGCTGGGTAATTTAGCACCGTAATTGGACGAGGCCGCAGCTGCTTCTCTCTGTATTGTGTGTTCTCCGACCGAACTCCGAGAGTCAGCTGGGAGAGGGGGAGAGGCCAGAACCGAAAAACTTTGTACTTGTCACTGCAGTTTGGAAAATTAGGGGGCGATTTCAGCGGAAAGAGCCACGGAGACTTCACCATGGCGCTTCCACAGAGGAGAGGGAGAAGCGAGAAGGACCCCAGCACCACCCCCTTCTCCTCTCGGTCACGCTCCAGGGAGGCCCAACAATAAGTTGTCTGGGGTTTTCCCCTCCCAACTTCGGGCCCTTCGTTTCACACCCCGCAGGATAATCACACTTACTCCAGAAAGGCAAGCTTAGGAATAACTCCAGCAAACCACAACTCAGCTCACCACGGGCTTAGGATCTGATTTCGAATCAGATCCATTTCAAACACTGTTCCGGTTATGCGGTCCTTTCTGGGGAGAGAGCGGAGCTGAGAGCGTCCCGCCAGGCAGGCCCCTCGGAGCGCCTACAGCTGCCGGGCCAGTGAGGAGCTCTTCCTGGGCCGGCTCCTCTCCAGGGAGGGCGTAAGCTGCTTCCTGGCAAGGCAGAGCAGCAAAGCAGACACGCTGGAGTTTTATTTGCTGTGCCCTGGACCCCTGGAGGAGTTAGGGCAAAGGACCTGAGCACCCAGAAAAGCCAACCTCCTTGTAAGACCCCTGAGGCCTTTGGTGTCGGTCCACACACAAAGTTCCTCTGCCCTTACCCGTTGGGCCTGCTCTGTACTCCCCAAAGAAGGCTGGGACAAGTGGGGGGGTCCTCTTTTTCTCCCCTCCAAGCCACCCATTTGGATTTGTCAAAATCATGTGGCCCTGAGTCAATCCATCTGAGATCTAAGTTTTAGACTCTTTCCCCGTCCCGGGAAGGGTGTAAGTAAGCCAGGCTTCTCCATTTGTCCCTCTCTCTCTCTCCCTCTCTCTCTCCCTCTCTCTCCCTCTCTCCCTTCCTCCCTCTCTCTCTCCTCCTTTCCTCTCTGTCTTCCTCTCTCTCTCCTCTTGCTCTATCTCCCTCTTTCTTCCTCTCTCCGTTCCCAGGACCGGCACGATGGCGTCCCGAGTCACAGCTCGAGGCTCTCACAGCTGGGCTCGGTGTCCCAAGGACCCTACTCGAGCGCCCCGCCGCTGTCCCACACCCCGTCATCGGACTTCCAGCCGCCCTACTTCCCGCCCCCCTACCAGCCGCTCCCCTACCACCAGAGCCAAGACCCCTACTCACACGTCAACGACCCCTACTCCCTGAATCCACTGCACCAACCCCAGCAGCACCCCTGGGGGCAACGCCAGCGTCAAGAAGTGGGCTCCGAAGCGGGCTCTCTGCTGCCCCAGCCTCGGGCAGCCTTGCCCCAGCTCTCAGGCCTCGACCCCCGGAGGGACTACCACTCCGTCCGCCGACCCGATGTGCTGCTGCATTCGGCGCACCATGGCCTGGACGCAGGCATGGGCGACAGCCTCTCCTTGCACGGCCTCGGCCACCCGGGCATGGAAGACGTCCAGGTAACTGTAACTAACCGGACGCTGACCGAGGAGCAGCGCCTCCGAGGGGGAAGGGCTGGGAAAGGCTCTCCGTCTCCTCTGAGAGAAGTTGTTCTTCTCTTAAAACAGGGCCTCGACCAGAACTTGTGTTTGTCTATAAATATATATGGGTCTGCAGTGATGATTTCCAATAGCCCAATTGTGAAAGCCAGAACACCAGAAATTAAATCATGAGGCAAAAAATAAGAATATTTTGATACTTTACAATCACTGGAATCAAGGCTAGCATTTTTGGCCTGCCTCAGCTCTCTGACTTCCGTTCTCTACTGCTTTGTGTGAACAGGCTTGGTACCCCCCCCATACACACACGCACACACGCACGCAGGCGTGCACACATACACACGTACACCCACGCACATCACCCAGGGACTCCTCCCACAGCACTGGCAGGTGAAGGCCTGGCTGCCTGGAGACCAGCATCCGGCAGCCATGGAGGTGCCAGGGCCTCAGCGTGCTCCAGCGGTTACTTGCCAGATTTGCAAGATTTCGCTAACTGTGACTCTGCACACTGGGAGAAAACCGCGAGCTTTGTTGGTTTGTCTGGCTCTTACTGTCTCATACACCCAAAGCCCCTTCTCAGATAGTCACTACCTGGAAATGGAGTATCTGTGGGGGACAGACCTGGACAGCCAGAGTCCAGTTTGTGAGTTCAGGAGGACAAATAGCATTTTGAAATTCTTTTCACTTTTTTGGTTTATCGAAAGATGGAGTAATATGCTCTACCTTCCCTGTTTAGTCCACCCTGCCTCCCATCAGTACTCTCCCCATTGCCCCAACCCAGCTGAAGAGGCATCACGTGTTTATTTCTTAAAACAAAAGGCTCAAAACACTCCCCTACCACCCACCACCCCATCTGCAGCCTACACAATGGAGCCTGATTTGGTTCAGAAGAGTTGGTTAAATTAAACAAAGGAACATCTAAGAAATGATTCCTAAAAACTGTCTTGGTGATTGTGAGCAGGTCTTTTTTTTTCTTCTCTAATTTAAGTAGTTTGCAGAAAAAGATAAATATGATTAAATGGTATTTAATTGACACTTTGATCTCATTGGCATAGTTGTATGTATTAGGCATCATTCTAGACATACTTGTGAAGCAAAGAAAACTGAAATGGAAAAAAGATGCACATATCTTTCCTCTTTACCTCGCTGGCAAAAAATGTTTTTAAACATTTTTAATGTAGTGACAAAGTCAAATGCAGTCTCTGTGTTGTCTATGATTTATTGTCTTAAAGAGAGTTTGGTTATTTATTATTTTAAAAAAGAACAGAATCATCTGATTTGTGGCTGGATTTATCCATAGTCTTAAGTGATGGTCTGTTGATTCAACTGAGATTATCTCTGTTTGGAGAGAGTGCTCATTTCAAAATATCATATGAGAAAGGAGAATATTAAATAGTTTTCTTAATGCATTGGGCTAATATGTGTCTCAGGGGAAAAGTTTTTAAATTAACCTTTCTGAACATGGTTCAAAGTGCTGGATAATGAAAGTGGATCAACTCATCACTGTTACTGCTGGTACGGCTAACGCCAGCCTTGTCCCCACCTCTTCTGCATCTGGAAGGGGCTCAAACAATTGAATTCAGGAATTCAGGAATTCTTCCTCCCAAAGAGGAAGCAAAATGTTTTGGGTTTTGTTGTTGTTGTTGCTGCTGCTGTTGTTGTTGTTGTTGTCCCCCCCTCCCAAATGACAGAATTGTTGAGAGCTTTACTGTCACCAAAGTGTCAGAGAGGCTTTAGAATGTGTGAAAAGAGAGCAGAGACTGAGCTGGTGCTGTCTACTGTACAGGCCACAGGGGTGGGGAGAGCAGCGGTGGGGGGGGGTTGCAGCCATGACCCTCTCATGTCTCCTGCCCATCCACTGGCTTCCCTGTTCCTTCCTCCTTTTATTCTAGCCCATGGCGAGGGGGGGAGGCTTGTGGGACCTCAGCAGGTCCTCAGTGCAAAGGGCTGCTAGAGAGACACCCTGTCTCTTCCTCGGAGGGAGAGAACTGGGGCTGGTAAGGCCCCTGTCCGCATGTTGATAGCAGATCTCCTGAGGCCAGGGTGAGGTTGACAGGACACTGGGCAGGTGACAAAGACAGGGGAGACCGTGTTTGCAGGATCAGACATCCAAATCCAGATGGCGATTCGCCTGTTCAGTCCACCCAGAAGATCTACTTTCAGTTAGGGATCTGGAGTGGAGGGGCCAAAATCACACGAGCTGATGGGGGCTCGGCAGTGCCCTCAGCAAGGGTTCAAAGGGGTGGCTGCACCTGTGCGGGCACTGGAGGGACTGGGACTCCCTGGGCTGGACCTCGGAGGCACTTGTTCAGTCTCCAGGGTGTGGTGTGTGTCCCAAATCCTCCCAGCCACCGGCCGGTCAGCCCTGAGGGTGCTGCCCAGCCTGGCGGGTCAAGGGTTGGGGATGTTGTGCGACCCGGAGGCACACAGGCAGGGCCGCCGCCCTTCGAGAGCCGAGGAGAGCTAATTAACCAAATGCTTCTAATATTTTTTAAATGAAACTATAAAACCCTGTCAATTTCTATTTCAATTTACTCACAGGGGCTATTAAACTAGCAAATCACTGTTTGGGTCCCTGGTATGGTACATTTCACCCATTGTTGTGGGGGGGGGCGGTTGCGAAGGGCAGTGTTTAAAAACTAAGAAAAATGGGCTAAGATGATGGGGGACAGCAAGGGCGTCGGCACCTAGCTCGGACGGGTTCAGTTGCCCGTGTCCCTCGCCTTCATTCATCTCTGCCGGCTAATCTCTACCACCCATGAGTGAGACCCTATAAACATGCTAAGTCAATCCCCAACACACACACACTCTCACAGACACTCACACTCAAACACACCCTCGTGTTTTAAAACAACCCCTGGTATCACTTTTAACTAAAGAAGTCTAGTAATTACGAGTCTTGAGTTGTTTTTCTGCGCTTCCGCATGCAGTCCTAATTAAATCTTTACGATCCTCCCCGTGCCGATTAAGCGCCAGCATGCTGCGTGAATATCCTGTACAAAAACCCAGCAGGCGGCCGTAATTAGATAGAAAATCAGACAAGAGCCTTCTCATTAACTACCACAACTACCCCACGTCGCCGATGAGGCGTGTACACATTTTTACGCACCGACGTGCGGGCGAGGTGCGGCTGCCGCCCGGGCCGGTCCCGCGTGGGCCGGGCCGGGGCGAAGGGGGCTCGGCGCGCGCGGCGTGGCGCCCCGGGACTCACAGCCTTATTTCCTCAGATGGGCGCGCCGCGCGGCTCCTCCGAAACAGCCCTCACCTTTCGGAGGGTAGAGGAGGGGACTGTTAAAAACGAAAAGAAACGAACGAGCGCGTTCCCTTCCTGCCTGGCCCGTCTCACCACCCAGGCACGGCTTGTCTGGGGCAGGCGGGTTTGGGGGGACGGACACCCACCCCAGCCGGGGCTGCAGCTCGAGTGGCTGGCGGGTCTGGGAGACAGCTCCTCACTCTCCGCCTCTGAGCGGAGAGGGTGTCAGACCGGCCCGACCTGAGTCCCTAAGGGTCGAGGAAGCCCTGGCGCGTCTCAGAAAGACCTACCGCTTCCTTTCACTGGGGAGAAGGGGCGGGAGGGGCGCGGGGCCGCTGCGGCGGGACGCCCTGGGGTGCACAGCGGGAACTCTGTCCGGGTGCGGGGACGGCCAGGGACCCCGACCGCTGTTTGCCCTCAGAAGCGCAGCCAAGGCCGAGTTCCAACTTCCTTCTAGGGAGCGCAGTGTGGCACAGAAGGCGCGCGGAGCGGGAGGGCCCGGGTCCCGTGTCCGTGCCCGGTCTGCGCTGCACGCGCGGGCTTCCAAACAGGTGTGCTCCTCGGGCCGGAGCGGCGGCGAGGCGGGAGGGGGAGCCGCAGGGGCAGCTCCCCGCGGAGTGCGACCGTGCGGCAGCCCCGCGCTGCCGGGGACGGGCTGCAGTGCGTGTGCGTCCCAGAGCCCCGCACGTGCCTATGTGTGGCTGTTTGAATCCCATTCCAAATTGCTCAGGCTTTAATTAAAATCCCATAATGTAAACTGTTATGTATTTGTAAAATGGCTCTGGGGTTAAGTTGCACCGGGATAGAATGGAAAACAAAAATTGTTCTTAACTAATATTGGTGAAAGTCTTTCAGCTGTTCCCCAACTTTCAAAATTCATAAAAACAAATAATACAAAGGCTTATGTGTCTATGTAACGTCAATGTTTATGTAATAACCGAACAATATTGCATCCCAGATGTCTCTCATAGTTTCCTTTTCCCTTTTCTTCCATTGGAAGAATTTATAATTTGGGTGAATTTCATTTCTATGTCGATTTGGAGGTAATAATGATAATAATAAAACCCCTCTTTGCGAATTAATGGAAATGGAAATAACAGAAACTCCAGGATAGGATGACATGATTTATGTGTGCAATTCTTTAATATCCAGTCAATTTGAATAGTGATGTTTTTATATTCACAGTCAGTTGAAGATGCCAATAACAGCGGCATGAATCTATTGGACCAGTCTGTCATTAAAAAAGGTATGGATTTTTCCTCCCAAAATTAACCAGCGTTTCCCTATTCTTTAATGTCTTTATGATGAGCTTTCACTTTGGGCAAATTCGATATTTTATAAGTGTCTGTTCACAACCCTAGTACAATGGCTGTCAGACTAAGGTAAAGGGCACCTCAGGAGCAAGGAAATGGGGTACCAGGGAATGAAGACCTGCACACAGAGACCCAGATGAGAAATGGAAGGACAGAAGCAATTGCCATTTCCCTATAGGACATGTGGTAATCATTCTAGATGCATCTCCAATGAACTATCGTCATGGGTGGAATTGGCTGGGAAACACTGGTTTCAAAAAATATGGCGTCTTGATTTCATTGATAACTGAACTATACTGACCTAAAATATATCATCGGGACAGCTTGGTTTTTTCCTTGTTTTTGTATGATTTGTTTCTTCCTTTTTTTTTTTTTTTTTTTTTTTTTTTT
>PVIC010046032.1:0-14431 GCA_004025085.1 Thryonomys swinderianus
AGGCTGGCCCTGAGCTCACTATGTAGCCCAGGCAAGCCTCGAACTCAGCAATGCTCCTGCCTATGCCTCCCAAGTGCTGGGATTACAGGCGTGAGCCACCACGCCCGACACTGTGGTATGCTGTATTGATGGTTGGTGGGCGTGAGTCTCCATGCCCAGCATTGTATGTGGTTACCAGGGATTGAACTCAGGACCTTGCGCTTGCAAGGCAGGCACCGGAACCACTGAGCTAACCCTCCGGCCCCCTGTTATAACATTCTTATTAAGTGTGGCACAAATTTCTGTTTTCCATGTCTTTGATTCACATAACCAACTGAAGAGAAGTCTGAATTAGGTCTCTGTAACAGATTAACTTAATTACTACCTTTAATTACTCTAGGATTTATTATACTTCTGGAGGTAAGAATAATGAAATGACTCTCCCTTTCTCCTTGTTCTGACCTACATTCAACAATTACACTAATCAACTCTTTAAGTATATTTTTTTATCCTGCCTGAAAAAAAGAGACAGAAGGACCTTTAATTTTTAAAATTTTATTTATTTATTTTTTCGGATACTAGAGATCAAACTCAGGATCTTGTGCTCGTGAAGCAGGCACAGCACCACTGAGGTAAATCCTCAGCGCTAAGAGAAGTATTTTTAAATAGTCATGAAGAGGAGAAATGAGTTCTGGAGGAAATCAGGATTCTTGGGATCCAGGTGTGGCCCCTCTTTCAGCAAAGAGTGTGATCTTGAACAACACACTTAATCTACTCTTGACATTCCAGATCTGGGAAAATTGTTTCTGAGTAGTTTATTTTCATTTGTATTCAATCCATGCAATGCCAAAAATTTATTAATAATTAAGCAAGAAGCTTGAACTATTTTACTCTTTTTTTATTCTATCTTTAGTTTTTTTTTTTCTTTTTGCGGTACCAGGGATTGAACTCAGACCCTTGTATGTCCAAGGTTGGCACGGTACCATTTAAGCTAAATCCCCAGCCTTGTAACTTTAGTTTTTAAGCATATGTGAGTCTCAGAATATCCAGACAGAATTTCTTCATTCTCTAAAGTCATCATGACACGAATAATGCAAAGTACAGAGGATTCTCTTATGACCTCAAAGCAAGGCAGACCTATGATATCATGGAAGACTTATAGAAAGTTATTATCATTTATGCACTTGCTGATTGTTCCTTCTTTGTTGAGAAATTCACTACTGAAAAAATATCGATCATTTTTTTAGGACTTTGTTTCCAGAAGTAAGGACACCACGTGGTATCGTGACATCCACAACCTGGTCACCTTTGGCATAGAAATAACAGATATAGAAGAAAAAGAATTAAATGATTAAAGCAAAGATTTAAAAAATCTTACAAGATACTAGTTAGAGAAATGTTTACCTGCCTCTCACCTGTAATTAGGGAAAGTAATTGTCAGAATAAACGTTAAAATAAATACATTATACCAAGACTTTCTGAATATTTTTTTGGACACAGGTTCTTGCTAAATTGCTCAGGCTTGTCTAGAACTACTAATCCTCCTGGCTTAGCCTCTTGAGTAGCTAAGAGTAGGCTCCTGGCTCTAAATATTCTAAGTCCAAGGGCCGGAGATTTAGCTCAGTGGTTCCAGAGCCTCCCTTGAAAGCGCAAGGTCCTGAGTTCGACCCGACCCCCGCCCCGCCGCCGTAACCACATACAATACTGGGCGTGGTGACTCACACCCACTAGCAATCAATACCACATACCACATTGTCGGGCATGGTGGCTCACACCTATAATCCCAGCACTCGGGAGGCAGAGGCAGGAGGATTGCTGAGCTCCAGGCTTGCCTGGGTTACATAGTGAGCTCAGGTCCAGCCTGAACTACAAAGCGAGACCCTGTCTCAAAAAGAAAAAAAAAAATCTAAGCTCAAGAAGAAACTGTTGAATGGAATATTTCATACATCAGATAATGCCAGGGAAATAGTTCCAAGTACCATACGCACAGCTGTAAACTAGAAAGGAAGCAAAACAAAAGCTCAGAGCCTATTTACCCTTACTTTCGATAGAAATCATAAAATCTTAGTGACTAGGTTTTACATTTGATGTTAACTTCATGAGACCATTTCTTTTGTAGCCTCAGTATTAACACAAAACCTAGTAGGCACAGAGGGTTCAGTAAATATTTGTTATTGGTTGAGATCAGAAGCAGTAGTTCATTGTTGGAGACAAATACAGAAACTTGGGAGAACGGACAGCTGGTAAGTAAACTGATATTCAGAGAAAGAGCGAGAAAAATCATGAAAACCACACACTGATTTGAAGACCAATGATCTATACATGTTATTATCCTCTGCCAGATTAGGTAGCACAAATACAAAGACAAGTGCCATTAACAATAATGATCTGAAGTCCTTAGGAGAATATTAAATGCTACATTTAATCAGAGTCAAGGAGGGAGTTGTACAATGAGCTTTAAAAATATTTCCATTGGGCAGGATTCAGTGAGAGCATTTAGCCACTCCAATGCTGGATCTCCTTTTCAAAGTTTAATCATGATGACAACATGGCATACAACTTAAACGCCTCCCCTCTGATCCTTTATCCTATTCGAGGACATCTAATGCAATAGTATCTCTCGTGGACACTGAAAGTATGCGTTTTCTTTGTGATTTATTGCATTTCCCAGTACAGAGTTTTAATATATTCCACATATCAGTTCGCCCTGTCTCTGTTACAAAACAGTACAGGATTGGATCAGCGACACAATTGAGACTTGTTAATGCAACAGTGATTCTATACATCGTGTAGGTCGGCTTTCCAGACTTGTCCTCAAAGGTGACATCACGCTCTAAAATGCATCGGATCAGCAGCATCACGTGAAAGGGAGTAAAGCACAGAACAAATGTCAACGTGATGCTGAGAAGCAGTTTTATGATTCTTATCTTTTCAGTGTTCTCCGTGGCTTGATTGTGCCGCACAGCTTTGTAGACTTTCTGGTTGCAAATCAGGATGACGACCAAAGGTGTTGCGTAACCAGTACATGTCCTAAACAGGTTGAGGTAGATCTGCCATTTCTCCAAAGGGTATTTGTCATAACATAAAGTAAAGTTAGACTTTTTGTCATTACAGTACTCAATAGAAGTTTCATCTTTCAACAAAATGACAGAATTAAAGATGGATTCCATTACCCAAATGGACAGGCTGACTATGAATGCAAATTTTCTTGTCCTTAGTAAAAGAAACTTCAAAGGGTAAACTACTGCTAAATATCGATCCACGGCAATGCAGGTGAGAAAGGCTGTGCTGCTGTAAAAGTTCAAGTACATGAAGAAAGCACTCGCTTTGCACAAGTCCGATGAGAAAGTCCAGTTGTCTTTATTCCAAGTATAATGAACCCACAAGGGGAGAGTCAGTGAATAGAGCAGATCTGACAGTGATAAGCTGAAGAGGTAAATCCCTAGTTCATTTTTCTTCTTTGCTTGCAGAAAAGACACGCACAGAGATCCAATATTGGCGGGGACGCTGATTACAATCACAAAGATGTAGACGATTGGGAACAAATAGCGGTCCACGTCATGCTGTTCTTCAGTGCACGTGCTGTTCATTGTTTCTTTTTTAAGGTAGGGATAACATTAGTGCCTGGAAGGTAAACAGGAAAGTAAGTCTTGGTTCATTGTAATTTATTTTCCACATTGAATTATCTTTTACTCAGAATTTTTTTTTTCCAATGTTACCGTGCGTTCTAAAGTTCTAATTGATTCACCGGTGTGCTTTGAAAGGGTGGGAGCACATCGTACGGTGATCGGTGGTTGGAAATCACCATTCCAGCTCCTGGAAGTTAGCTCAAATGAACAGAAGCCCGTATTGTTAACTGTCACAGATCACTGATAACAAAACCCTCCAGGACCAGTTGGGGAATCTCTTAGCTTCCATGGACCCTTGTCCCAGTTTAATATTTTTTTATGACTCTCACAAGAGATTGGTGCAAATGTGAAGAGATCTAAAACTTAGTTTTCAGAGATTGGTATCTTTTTAAAAGTACTCTCACTTCTGTAATGAAACATGAACTAGAAGAGAGTAAATGTTTATATGTAACCTCTTTACAATCATGATTAGACAATCTTACAATCTTACTGCACTGATAGAAGATATTTAAAGTTCATTAAATTATAATGATGGTGCGACATCATTTAGACAATCTTACTGCACTGATAGAAGATATTTAAAGTTCATTAAATTATAATGATGGTGCTTAAAATGGAAAAAAAGTTTAACTGACTTTACTAAATAAAATCAAACAGTGCTACTTTATCTATTTCAAATAAGAATTGCCCGAGGGATGCTAAATTGGAGGAAAGTCTTACCAGACATGAACTAACAACCAAAACTAAAGTTAAAAGTTGTTTTATCAGCTGAGCAGAAAATTCAATTGTTTAGTAAGAGCTTTTGTTTTAGTAAGTGCTTTTCAAGTGCGATAAACTCTATGGTTATATAATTTTAAATGTTTAATTGCAAATACAAGCTAGATAAAAGGCATTTTCAAAATCTCTTATTATCCAGGGAACTATTGTCATTAAAAATGAAAATGTTGACTTTTAAAATATAACAGCTTTATAAATGCGTGCACATTGAGGCCATATTCATAACTGAAGTAAATAGGACTGTGTGTAAATACCATAAAATTTCTTTAGTGTGAGGGACTGAAAGGGTAAATGAGGTCCAGAATGTACAATAGATATTGTGAAATAAGAAAATCTTCAAAGAGGAAGGGGAACTGAGTGGGGGAAGCAAAGAAGGGAAAGAAAAAATTTGAAGGTTAAAAAAAATAGAAACAAAACTTGTGTATATAGGGAGGGTAGAGAGGCTGAAGGGAAGACAAGGAGTGGGAAAAAATAAGAATCAAGATATATCATGTGCAGATACAGATTCTCAATGATGAATGTGAACATAATATATACTTAAAGCAGACCAACAGACAATTAAAAAAAAGGGGGAAAATGTAGCAGCTTGAGAGACCTAATATAACTCAGACAACCCTACCTGTTCTGTTTATCTTTTGCTTCCTTTGTGGGCTAACTCATTTTGTCTTTCTTACACTTTCATTTCAATTCTAGGTAAAATCTTGTGCTCACCAAGTTCCATTTTATTTCGGTTTGTTTGGCATCAAAAATTCGTGTAGGAGGCTGGGGATTTAGCTCCTACCTTGGAAGCACAAGGGCCCAAGTTCAATCCCTGGTACCACCAAAAAAAAAAAAAAAAAAAAAAAGACTCAAAACTTTGTGTAGGAGTAGAGAGTTTGTACTTCAACACGCAGTAGAGAACTGCTTCTGGACTCTGTTTTAGGTGGGGTTCTTTGATGATTTGGGTAACTTACTTGTTGGCAACCTTCACAGGAAACTGCAGGGATGTTGTGCAGTGTATGAGAACCACTTCCTTCAAAGTGCTGATAGATCTTAAGAACATAAGAAATCTGCCATGACAAGGCACAGGATTCTGCCTGTAGAGCACGGCATATCCAGAGTACATATTATATCTCCCATAAACTTCTAAGATCTTGTTTTGCCATCTAAAAATACAAATGAAGTTTAACACCTTTTAATTCAATAGGGAACCTTTTAATTCAATAGGGAACCTTCCAGACTGGAAAAAGTGATAAGAGGTAAAAGGGATTGGGAGCTGAGATTAGGGATGTAAATGAGCACAAAAGCTCTGGATAGTCTGGAGGCAAACCTGCATCTGGAGGAAGTAACAGGCTCCAGAACAGAAAAAAAAAAAATGTGACCCTCACCCTGTACGTAGGAAAGATTCTCTACCGTTGCACACATGTCAGAATCCAGGGGCCTCCGTTTAGGGAAAGGGTGAGCAGAAAATAAAGTAAGACCTGATGAGATAAAGTATCAAAAGCCGTTTGCCGGAGGCAGGGAAGAGTTGGCAAGTCCCATTCGTCAGTTTGGCTTCTCACTGAATATGTATGGGCCTCTAGCAGGTCTTCGCTTGGAAGCAAACTTCTGGAACCTACAACCTACTTGCTCTCTTTTATTAGTCATCAAGGAAATTTGAAGCAAAACCACAATGACATACTACTACCAATCCACCAGAATGAATAGAATGGAAAATATAAAATACCAAAGACGGGTGAGGAGGGAGGATATCTGCACTCTCATCTACTGTTGCCTAGAAACAGTGTACCACATGTTTCAGCAAACTCACGTGTAGGTATATGCTCACTATAAATATGTATGCGTGTACTAAACAGTATGTACTAAAATTAGTGTTCACAGCAGCACAATAGTATCACTACTCGTAATATCCTACAACTAAAAATGTCCATTAAAACTAGGGTAAAAGTTAAAGTTTGGCATATTAACACGTGAATCCTATATACCAGTGAAAACAAGCAAATTATTTCTACAAGCACTAACATAGCGGAAGCTCACAAACACAAAGATGAGTGATAGAAAAGAGAAAAACAAAACCTTGTACTGATAAAAACCACAGAAGTTAATCTGTGCTCTATGAAGTTGGACCCCAGGGAGGGCCAAGAAATGCTGAGGAAGAGCATAAGGGGAACTTCTGAGATTTTGGTCATGTTTGTTTCTCGATATGGCTGCTGGCTGTACAAGTCATACCCAGTTTGCAAAAATATGTAAAAGCTGTACATTTACTATGAAAATACCACTTGTAAAGATTGACCGAGCTGTATATGTGGGATGTGTGCATTTTTTTCTGCAGAAATAATTGTAGTACAACTAAAGAGATAAAAAGCGGAATCAAAAGGCTGTGGAAGTTTTAAAACATTTCAACAAACAGTATCTGCTTGATAAGCAGATGGAGCATATACCCTTCCTAAGGAATATTATTTTAATTCTTTCTTCTGACAAAAAAGGAAATCATAAAAATAATGAATAATCCAAACAGTTAAAGAAATTCTTCTAAAATGAAGATGGACTGTATGAAAAACAAATTCTAGGCACATGGGAGAAATAAAAACATCTTTCTTGGAGGAAGGTTTTCTCATCCTAGACCTCAGAGAATCCCACAAACAGAGTTCTAACAAATATGACCTTATTAGAGCGCACTCATACGTGCACACACCCACGAACACACGCACAGAGGAATCAGCCACCGTGCGGGAGGCTGAGCAGGAACGAAAGAGCGGACCTATGAGAGATACCAAACAAGAATATTTGATATACTTAAGGAAATGAAAGGGGATCGGAAGACATGAGTAAGGGGCAAGAGAATATACGAAATGACGAGGCATAGTTTTAAAAGAATGAAATGGACTTTCTAGAAATAAACCACATAATGATTTAAAGCTTAAAAACGAACCAGGTGGTTGAACCCAGCTGAAGAAAGAATGGGTGAATTTTAAGATAGAATGAAAGAACTAGGGCATAGGTGGTAAAGAAATGGTAAAATATCAAAGAGACATAGAGGAGAAAGTGAGACTGTTGACATATGTACAATTGAAATTCCATAAATATAGTTGAGAGAGAATACAGAAAGCCAATATTCACAAAAGTAATCATCGAGTGTTTTCTAGAACAGATGAAGGACCTAGAATCCCCAGACACATGAAGCCTCACAAATCTCAAGGAGGGTTAAAAACAAACTAAAAATGGAAACCTCTCCTGCAATCACACGGTGTATCAGCAAAACCGGAGAGAACAGATGGAGTATCTAAGAAAGATAAAATTTAGACTGACAAAGGATTTATCACCAACAATAATAGAAGCCAAAGGCAGAGGATGAATATTCCCAGATGTCTAAGAAAATAGTTGTCACGCTGTAGTGGGATACCCAACAGCACTAAATTGCAAAGAGCAGAGCAAAAATCAGAATATTTTCAGATAACCTGCCACTGAGAAAATTTACTCCCAAATTCTTCACATTAGAAACTTTTAAAGAATTTAAATGAAGGAGAAAAGGGCACGAGGATAAAGTCTGAGATGCAAAAAGCAACAGCTTTCTAAGCTACTGAGGGACTCTGAGGACTGCAAACCATTTCCAGCCTGAGTTGATACACTCAAGCCCTGAAAATATCCTCCCTTGAGACGAGGAAGAAGAAAGAAAAGAATGAGCAAGACGCTCCTTTCTTCTTTGTCAGTGGTACTTGAGTGTGCGTTGCTCCCTCCACAGATGTGGAAGACGGGAAGCAAGAATTTGGGAAGGTTCACGATGTTCTCCCTGGAAGGAATTGCTGCGGCTGTAAAAGAAGCTCTCGCCTGGCCGAGAACAACCACAAGACTGGATGGTCTGATAAAACAGATACCAGATCTCCTCTCTGTTAGGCAACAGGGGTGGAAGAAGCTTGTGGTTATGAGGATGGGTTCTGGAGATAGTCCGAGGACTTCCTGGCCCTCAGGAAAGCTGCGGTTCTGTGTCTTCCTTCACCTCTTGAAGTTCCAGTTTTCACATGTATTTGCACCCATGTTGCAGCGGTGTCGTGAAGTGACACAGGGGCAAAGCACACAGTGCACGGTAAAACGTCACTCCGTAGTGGCTGATGCTGTTGTTTCAATGACAGCATCAGTAATTTGCTGTTTTTTGTGCGGTTCCCTGCATTTTCCATAAGGAGATTGTCTTTGGCCATCTGGTCACAGAATGTAGGACAGGAGCCAGAGCCACTGCTTAATTGGTACAGTAACACTTCATATACGATGCCAGACATTGTACGTAGTCCTTAGCTCATTTAATGGGTGTGGCTCTAAGATGGTATGGGGTGTATACTTCCTATTATTCAAACATCTTTTCAAATGCTATTTTGGCTATGTTAATCAGATTTTGAGAAAATTTCTTTTAGAAACATCATTGACAAGTTTTAATTTTTACCAAGTACTACAAAAAAGACAATGTATACTATATGAAATTGTATATATTCTTAACCAGTTCTTGGTTGAGTTTGTTGGGTTATTACTCAAAGAGGAGTTTATCACCAACAGAGGAGAAAGATCTGTTCAGTAATAACCAAAAATAATACAAATTTATACAAAAGGAAACTGTTTTCATACTGTAAGGGATGCTTCCTTTCGTTTTTCAGTTTAATAACCACTTATAAAACTCAGTGATATTCACTTGCTAACAAATAACTACTAATTAATACTTGTTGATACTGAAAACATTATTTATCACCTATTGTAACTTCACATAATTTCTGATGGGTACAAAAATTGTTTTAGACCATTGTATGATGGGGGAAAGGATAACAGATAGCCGTAAAGATAAGAGTGGTAGGATTGCAATTTGTTAAAACACACCATTTCCTGAAAAGGAAATAGACCGCAAACAATTCCCTTTTGAATAACCGGAGTTTTACCTAACTACCAGTTGTTCTAAATTTAAGATTTGACATCCCCTGGCTACTTCTCAAAGTAGCGGAAACCATATATCTTCCTCATTTCTCTTTTTCTGTAATGCTTTGTGTGACTGCATTTATATTGCCTGAACCCGATAAAACATCCCACCTGTTGCTAATAATCACACAAGAGTATGTTATCTATTTTTAAGTCTTGTTTTGCTTTAAAATCTTATACTTACCCTGCTGCTTCGAGTGATGATTTTTGTCCACCGACGTGCGTGATAAGTCTGCTCACATCAAGAAGAGAAACTGGCACTGTTAAGGGGACAGGAAATTACACTCATATTTCATCATAACCAATGAGGAAGCAGCATCTTAATGGGAAGGCTCACATTATCCAAGTTGCAACCAAAGTCTCTTAAGTACTTTAAAAGATGTTTTATTACTTATTATAATATCCTAACTTCCTTTTCCATTGCATCTTATTTATAAGTGCATATTGTACACAGGCTTTACTTAATAGAATCTTTACTAGGTAAATTCATTTGTTCATTCCATCAATAAATATATCTATTTTATTCTTAGAGAACTGTGTTGAGATACATATAGGGCTGGGATAGGACAGAAAAGAAGCTTCTCAGCTTGTAAAGAAGAAAAAAACTCTTCAGTAGTAACCCGGATGCAAAGGCAACAGTGTTAAGTATCACAAGAGATGTATGGTGAGGTAGGTTGATACTGTGGATATATAAGGTAGGAGAGGATGGTTTGGCTCAGTTCAGAGCAACAAAGTTCTTGGAAACAATACAGAAGAAGGAGAATGACGGAGAGGTGTTTAATGGTGAACACTGTATAGCTTAACAGCAGTAAGAGGGTTGGAAAGGATGGGGTACGAACGTTGTGAAGTGTTTTGAGGGAGTAATAGGGATAGATATATAACATTTGACTCTAGAGCCATTTTCTCTTTTAGTTCTCCTCTGAGAATAGAAAACAGATCGCTAGAATCCATTGAATTAGCTGAGTTAGACAAATGATTTTATGAAACTTGAGAACTCATTAGAGAATGATCGATTGTTATAAAAGCTCATGTAGTACTTTAACAAGGTAAAAGTTATTGTTAAATCTGTAAGTGGCTTAATATGAAGTGAAATTAGCTCGCTGAGCTTCCTACTTTTGAGATATAAAGCAGTTACACATCATTTTTGAAACTTGTCCTCCCAAACTTTTATTTGTAGTGAAAGAAAGAATATTACTCTATAAAAATGGAGTTAATTTGGAATGGGACAGTTCAATTTTAGAGACTATAATCAGAGCATGCTGAGTTGGATATATAAAAAGTCATTACATGTTGTTGATGAAAAGTTTTCTTTTTACCTAGAGATGGAAAAGGTGATATGATAAATATGATAAATCACGGCTCTTCATCTTGAAATTAATCAGGATATGTTAGAGATGTAGAGATTTTTTAATACTTCTTTTGTAGGACTTTCAATGAGAATAATAAAAGTGATATATTCATAAAGTGCACAAGAGTTTGGAGAGTAAATTAACAGTAACTGAAAAATTTGGAATAATTTATATGTTACTGAAATGATGAAAACTTAAAGCACAATGTAAAACATCAATAAAAGTTTCAAGGCCTTATAAAAAGTGAATTAATTAACTTATTTTATTCATGAAGACAATCCCAAATTATCATTTTTGCTCTTCCACATATCTGTGTTTTCTATGTTTTTTTTTTAAAGATTCTGATGATCTCTTACCTATACAGACTATGCTGCTTTTAGGCAAAGAGTATTTTCACATCTGTAACAAATATCTGTATGTTTTGCTCTACAAAAGACAAAAAATAAGGATATAATTAAAGAACTGAAGAGACACAGACTTTCATTTCTTCTTTTTAGATATTAAGAAAATCATGGGTTACCTATGCAGGAATGTTGCCAAGTCTAATCAGAAAAAGAGATTTGCCAACAGTTATGAAATTTGGTTCTTATTTAGTCCAAAAAACATAACAGTAGTACATTTCATCCACAGGGCTGTCTAATGAATATAATCAACGCTAATGAAAATATCAGCACTTTGAATCATTGGGCCATTTTAACGTGAGAGTGAGACAAAGCCAGTTAGCAGTTGCTAAGAAGAATGATTTTATGGGATCAGTGACGCTGGGCAGCCAGTTTTCTGAAGAAATTCAACGTCCTACATCAGCCAGTGTCTGGACATCGGCTACACAATGCAAAAGGAGAGTTACCTGGTTCCAACTTCTCATGCAGCAGACAGTGCCCGAGAAGTTTATTCTGCTGACGAAGGGTCTTTTGTGAGGGGATATCGTCTACCTGGTACAATTTTACTAATAAACCTGCAACTAAATTTAGCAGGTTAATATTTAGAAATACGGCTATATTTTCTCAACCTGTTTTCTTTTTTAACCTGAAGCCCGTTCCTTAAAAATTCAGTTAGACATTCTGTTTTTTGTTTTTTGTTTTTGAGACAGGGTCTCGCTTTGTAGTTCAGGCTGGCCCTGAGTTCACCATGTAACCCAGGTAAGACTCGAACTCAGCAAACCTCCTGTCTCTGCCTCCCCGTAATTTGTAGGATTACAGGTGTGAACCACCACACCCAGCATTATGGAATGTGGTACTGATTGCTGGTGGGCACGAGTCACCACACCCAGGGGCATTGCTGTATGTGGTAACCGGGAATCGAACCAGGGACCTTGTGTTTGCCAGGCAGGTGCTGGAACCACTGAGCTAAATCTCCAGGCTGGCTTTCTGTATTGATTGCTTCAATGGAAAGGATTATTGGGAGGATGGGGAAGGGACATCGAAAGGGGAAGTAGAGGGGAGGGGAAGGAGAGGGAGAGATCAAGAAAAAGGGAAGAAAGATGAGTTCAGAATTTCAAAACACAGAGGCAACTCAGGGTAATGGGAAAATGTGAGCTACAAACAATATGCTTGGGAGAAGTCTGTTCAGGTGAGTCCAAGCTTCTGGACCTTCATCGTATAAAGACAGTTTCCTGCTTAGTAAGGTGGGGCTCGGGGTTATGAGAGATGAAGTAAGGAGAGCATAAATGTGTTAAATCTCCGAAGAAGTCCTCCATCCTGACTGTGACACCTGTCCGCCATCTCCAGGCCACCCAGACAGGACGGGTGTCGATAGCCAGATGAACTGTGTTATGTGGGGAAGAGAGCGGCCCGCGCCTCACCTGCAGCCGGAAGTCCAGTCTCCCACGAATCCCTTTCAAACTCCTTTTAAAAATTGAAGCAGCGGGGGCCGGAGGGTTAGCTCAGTGGTTCCGGCGCCTGCCTCGCAAGCGCAAGGTCCTGAGTTCGATCCCGGTGACCACATAGAATGCTGGGCGTGGAGACACGCCCACCAACAATCAACACCGCATACCACAATGCCGGGTGTGGTGGCTCACGCCTGTCATCCCAGCACTCGGGAGGCAGAGACAGGAGGATTGCTGAGTTCGAGGCTTGCTTGGGCTCCATAGTGAGCTCAGGGCCAGCGTGAATACAAAGCGAGACCCTGTCTCAAAAGAATAGTTGTGACAGCTGGTCTTGATCATTAATTTAGCTTGATTGGATGGAGAAGCGTCTAGGAAACAGTAAAGCACACTGCTGTGTGTCTGGTTGAGACAGGAGGTATTTTCAGAGGCGCTTGTGGGTGGTCAGTGCACTGCGGACAGGGTGCGGAGGAAGACACACATTGTAAATGTGGGCGGCGTCATCCAGATTTGTGGTCCAGGTGGAACGGAAGTTCAAGGAGGAAGCCAGCTAGCGCCTTGCAAGCTCGATTTGACTTGTCTTTTGCTGCCGTCATTATCTGTGGACGTCAGAGTCCAGCTTCTTCCACGAACACACATCAACAGCTCTCCATGGAGCTTCAGGCCTTCAGAATTAGATCCATGGATCTAATGGATCTAACTGAAGCTTTCAAGAAGCAAGATATCACTTCTTCATATCAATGCAATCATTTATCATGACAAGTGAGATTTATGTCAGGTATGCAAAAGTAATTCGACAAACATTTATGAATGTGATAATGGCACATTAACAACATGAAGACTAAAAGTCACATGATTACAATAGATGGAGAAAAATGTTTGACACAATTCAGTATTTTTTCACAATAAAAGATTTCAATAAGTAGGTGTAGAAGGAACATACCTCAGCACAGTAACGGTCATATATGAGAAACTAACATACGACATCATACAAAATTATGAACATTCACAAGCTTTCCCTCTAATATCAGGAACAAAACCATGATGCTCCTTGCCATTTCTATTCAACAGGGCACTGATGAGTATTAATTAGCCAGGGAAATTAGGCAAGAGAAAGAAAAAGGATTCAAATGAGAAAGGAAGACATTATTATACAAGTATAGAAAGCCCTAAAGATTCCATCAAAAAACTGTTAGACCCAATAAATTCTGTAGAGTCACAGGATACATAATCGATGGCATTTCTCTGTAGTAAAAATGCTACCTGAAAGAAAAGAAAAGAGAAATCAAAAGAGGAGTTCTATTTATATAGCAGCATAAGAAGGAAAGAAATTTAACCAGAGGTAAAAGACCTGTAGAGAACTTCTGGGAAGACGGTGGAATGGTAAGCAGCAACAAATCAACCTCTCCAAAATTTGCAATGCAAATACTGGAAAATAACAACTCGGGAATGAAAAGGAGGAGGGAGGTAGATCCCTGGGACCCAGGAAGGATCCAAAAGGAAAATTGGAGCCTAAAGAGAAGTCAAAGAAACTGATCACAATGCAGAAAGAGGAGGGGGCAAGCTGCCTTTCTCTAGAGGCCTCCAGCGAGAGAGGCAGCAGTAGAAGGGAGCCGGTGGCACACCGCAACTGGTGAGTGACTCAAGTGACTGCAGTGTTCCCTTGAGACAGTGATTGGTTGGACGCCGTTTTAGGGAGGGTCCAGTTGAACCCCAGACTCAGAGCAGCCAAAAATCGGCCTCACGTTAGGGCTCCCAGTGTAAATGCTAGAGTGGCGGGTGAGGGTCAACCACAGGGGATGGGCAGGGTGAGGGAGGCGCGGCCAGTGAAGCGAGAGAAACCGGAGGGCTGTGAGCTAAAGGACTCAGGCTCTGATGCCAGTAGCACAGGCCAAGCTTAGCCTGAATTTTGTGGATTTGAAAATTCCAGAACTGGCAGC
>PVIC010046033.1:0-14385 GCA_004025085.1 Thryonomys swinderianus
GTCACATCATGTTTGTTACCATAATACAATAAATGCCAATATCAGTATTAAACACAGTAAATAAGACAAAAAAGTTTTGTAAGATTCTATACTGGATACTTTGAGCTTATGAGTTACCTCTATGTCTGACTCCTCACTGCACAGCTCCGGGATATAGTGGGCTGGTGGGTGGCCTTCAGTCCACTGGAAATGGACTGCACCGTGCAGCCGGGTCCGTGTGCTGCTCCCTCAGTCCACTGGAAGCAAGGCACCGTGGGGCCACATCCACTGGGTCCGGTCCTCCCACGGCTGGTCCCTCAGTCTGCTGGAAACACGGCACGGCGGGCCCGGAGCTGCTGGATCCGTTCCGCATGCTCTACTTTCCCCAGTCCGCTGGAATCACGGCATGGTGTGCCCGGAGCTGCTGGATCCGGTCCGCCCGCCGCACGTTCCCCAGTCCGCTGGAATCAGGGCACGGTGGGCCAGGAGCTGCTGGTTCCGGTCCGTCCACCGCTCATTCCCCTATTGTTTCTGTTTTAATGTTTAAGTCTCATATCTTTTGTGAGTTTAGTTTTGTGCATGGTGAAAGAGATAGGTTTAACTTTAGCTTTTGGCAAATTGAAAACCCAATTTTTCCAGCACCATTTGTTAAAAAGGCTTTCTTTCCTCCATTGAGGATTTTTGGCTCTTTTTTCAAAGATAAGGTGGCGTAGAGTAACCGGGGTACTCTACCCGGGGTTGTTTCTACATCTTCTAATCTAGTCCACTGGTCCTTGGGTCTCTTACTTTGCCAGTACCGTGCAGTTTTTTTTTATCACAGTAGCTTTATAGTAGAGTTTTAAATTGGGGATTGTAGTACCCCCTCCCATGTCGTGGTTGCTTAGAATTGCTTTTGCTATTCTAGGTTTCTTGTGGTTCCAGATGAAATTTTGTATAATGTTCTCTAGCTCTGTGAAGTATACCATTGGGATTTCAATTGGAATTGCATTGAATCTGTATAGTAGTTGTGGAAGTATAGCCATTTTGATGATGTTGGTTCTCCCTACCCAGGAACAAGGGATATCTTTCCACTTTCTGATTTCCTTTTCTATCTCATTTTTCAGAGTCCTGTAGTTTTCAGAGTAGAGGTCTTTCACTTTCTTTGTTAGGTTGATTCCTAGGTACTTCATTTTTCTGGGTGCTACTGTGAAAGGGATTAACTCCCCAATTTTTCTTTCAGTAAGTCTGTTGTTTGTGCAGACAAAGGCTGTTGATTTTTGAGCATTGACCCTGTATCCAGCAACACTACCAAATTTGGTAAGTCAAGTAGTCTTTCGGTTGAATTTTTAGGGTCCTCTAGATAGAATATCATATCATCATCAAATAATGACAGTTTAACTTCTTCCTTAACTATCTTTATTCTTTTTATATCTTTGTCTAGCCTGATCACTATGGCTAATGTTTCCAGCACTATATTGAACAAGAGTGGTGACAGCATGCATCCTTGTCTTGTTCCTGACTTCAGTGTAAAAGGTTTCAGTTTTTGCTCATTACATGTGATGCTGGCAGTTGGTTTCTCATAAATAGCTTGTGCTAAATTGAGATCAAGTCCATCGATTCCAATTCTCTGTAGGGTTTTGATTATAAATGGGGGTTGGATTTTGTCAAATGCTTTCTCTGCATCTATTGAGATAATCATATGATTTTTATCCTTGAGTCTATTAATATAGTGTATTACATTGATTTTTTTATGTATGTAGCCTTGCATCCCTGTGATAAATCCGACTTGATGAGGGTGTATGATTTTCTTGATAACTCTCTGTATTCTGTTTGCAAGTATCTTATTGGGGATTTTTGTGTCAATGTTCATTAGAGTGATTGGCCTGTAGTTTTCTTTTTTGGTGGGATTTTTCCCTGCCTTTGGAATCAAGGTGGTGGTTACTTCAAGGAATGATTTAGGGAGTACTGCTTCCCTTTCAATTTCATTAAAGAGATTGAGAAGTACTGATATTAACTCCTCTTTCAAACTTTTGTGGAATTCAGCAGTGAAGATATCAGGACCAGGGTTTTTCTTTGTTGGTAGGTTTTTTATTATATTTTCAATTTCCCAGATTGATATCGGGTTGTTTAACATTTTTATATCCTCTTCATTCAACTTTGGAGTTCATATCAGTCTAGGAATCTATCCATTTTTTCTAGATTTTTCCATCTCCTTGGAGTATATATTTTCAAATACGTGTTTATGATCCTTTGGACTCCTTCTGGGTCTGTGCTGATTTCCGCATTAACATTCCTTATAGCATGGATCTGAACCTTTTCCTTCCTTTGTTTGATAAGGTTGGCTAAGGGTCAGTTGATCTTATTTATCCTTTCAAAGAATCAACTCTTTGATGCATTGATTCATTGTATTGTTCTCTCTACCTCCATTGCACTAATTTCTGCTCTGATCCTTATAATTTCCTCTCCAGTATTTGCTTTGCATTTGTTTTGCTCGTCTTTTTCTAATTGTCTGAGGTTCATCATTAGATTGTTTACTGCAGTTTGCTCTATTTTCCGAGTGTATCCATTCATTGCTATGAATTTCCTTTGCAGAACTGCTTTCACTGTGTCTCATAAATTCCTGTATGTTGTGCTAGGGTTGTCATTTAGTTGTAGAAACTGTTTAATTTCTTCTTTAATTTCTTTTTTGGCCCATTGGTTGGTTAACAGAGTGTTGTTCAACTTTCATGTGTTTGTGAGGATCTTGGAATTTCTTCTGTTATTCAGCTCCAATTTCAAGGCACTATGGTCTGATAGTATGCAGGGGATAATTTCGATTTCTTTGCATTTACTTAAGCTTGTTTTATGGACTAGAGTGTGATCTATTTTGGAGAACGATCCATGAGCAGCTGAGAAGAAGGTATATTCTCGTTTTGAAGGGTGAAAAATTCTGTAGGCATCTAATAAGTCCATTTGCTCTAAAGTTTGATATATCTCAAGTATTTCCTTATTGATTTTTTTGTCTAGTTGATCTGTCAATTTGTGACAGTGGAGTTTTGAATTCCCCCACTACTATTGTTTTCATGGTTAACTAGCTTTTCATGTCCAATAATGTTTGTTTTATATAGTTGGGTGCATTAGAGTTCAGTGCATAAATATTTATGATTGTTATTTCTTTCTCTTGGATAGTTCCTTGTACGAGGATATAGCGACCTTCTTTATCTCTTTTAATCAGTTTGGGTTTGAAATCTATTTTATCTGCAAACAAGATAGTCACTCCTGCTTTTTTTGTAGTTTCCTGTGGCATGGAGGATTGTTTTCCAACCTTTTATTTTCAGTCTATGGGTTTCCTTCTGAATTAGGTGTGTTTCCTGTATGCAGCAGATTGTAGGATCTTGCTTCTTGATCCAATCTGCTAGTCTGTGTCTTTTCATTGCCCCATTGAGGCCATTGACATTAATGGTTATGACTGATATGGGCATATTCAGAGCTGCCATGTTTCCCTCTCTTGTTTTTTTTTTTTTTCTTCCTTGTTTTTCCCCTTCTCTATTTAGTTTCTTGTTTGCCCCATTGAATTCACTCTCTTGGGCCTCATGGGTATGGAAATTTCTTTTTTTTTTTTCCAAGATATTCTTTAGAATGTTTTGGAGTGCAGGTTTCATATTTGTGAAGTTCTTCAGGTGCTCTTTGTCATGGAAGTATATTATTTCCCCATCTATTCTGAAAGATAGTTTTGCAGGATACAGCAGTCTAGGTTGGAGGTTGTTTTCCTGAAATGCTTGAAATACTTCCCTCCAGGCTCTCCTTGTGTTCAGTGTTTGTGTTGAAAAGTCTGCTGTGATCCTAATGGGCTTCCCTTTGTAGGTGATTTTCTTCCTTTCTCTCACTGCTTTCAATATTTCATTCTTTTGTCGTACATCTGGAAACTTGATAATTATATGTCTAGGTGTAGATATTTTTATGTCACAGTGTTTTGGAGTCCAATAGGCCTCATTTATCTGTATGTCTATTTCTTTTCCTGTGAAGTTTTCTGTTGCTATCTCTGACAATAGGTTTTTATGTCTTTTACACTGTCTCCTGCTTCCTCAGTGACTCTAGTCAGTCTTACATTATTTTTCTTTGGGTCATCTAGAAGCTGTTGAATTGATTTCTCCTGGGCCCTTGCTCTTTTCTATAGATTATATCTTTCCTGTTCATTGGCTGCTATGCTGTCTTCTAGGGCTAAGATTCGGTTCTGTGCTTCATTCATCCTACTGCCCAAGCTTTCGTTCTCCTTCATCATTCCCTTGAGCTCTGCTTAAAGGTATCTAAAAGTTTCCATTGTTTCTGCTATCTTGGATTCTGTAATCTCACTAATCTCTTATTTAATGATGTCTTTCACTGTAGACACTATTCCTGTTTTGATCTCAGAGATGAGTTCTGATTTCCATTTTACTAGATCTGCTTTATTTACCATCTCCAAGAGTCCTGGTGCTTGACTCTCAGTTTGTCCTTTTTCTCTTTTCTGTGAATTTCCCTGTGGTGATTTTTGTGTCTGGTTTTTGGTATATTTTCTCATTTATACTCTTTCATTGTTGCTAATGCTATTCTTTTCCTGATGACAGGGCAATATTTGTTGCAGGTCTCTTTCTTTCTATTATCCCTGGCTCTTGGATGTGGCACCTTCCTGGGGTGTTCTCTTTGAATATATAATGACTCTTGAAAGTTCTCTGTTCTGACACATCACAGGAGGTATTTGAGCACAGCAATCACATCATGTTTGTTACCATTATACAACCAATACCATTATCAGTATTAAACACAGTAAATAAAATGAAAAGTTTGTTAAATCTCATTCTGGAGAGTTTGAGATTATGAGTTACCTCTATGTCCCTATGCCAAAATTTAGAATTGATTAGCAATGTGTATACAACATGTAGATCATAAATGTACCCGCCAAACCCTTTGGGGATAAGAGGTCACTGGGGAATCAGGGAGGTAGGGGGTCAGAAGGAGAGTGAAATAGGGTTAGCAGATTTATGAAGATCACCTATACTCTAGAACCTCATATATGTCAGTGGGTAACAGAGGATAAAAGTGCATATATAAAACAGTACCAAGTGTATGCTGTAAAACCATTGGAGACTTTGCACACCTTCTTATAGTAGTATAGTAGAAGAAATAGGGTAGCCTAAGAGTGTTTTACTTCTGGGTATTGCTTCCGACAAGAAGATAGGAGAGCGTGTGGGGTCAGGAGGTGTGTAGAGGAATCTAGGAGTAGATGGCAAAATAGAAGCTAGACTCCACCCCCTTTTTTTTTAAATCTTGCCTAGTTTCTCAACTCAGCTGCAGTGTGGAGGGATGCAGGAAATGGCCCTGCCTCCTCTTGGACCTGGGTCCTCACAGTGCAGCTCCGGCATGGGGCTGGGGCTGGCCGGCGGTCCTCAATCCTCTGTGGTGGGGATGGCACCCAGGGTCCATAACTGACTCCTCACTGCATGGCTCCTGCGTGGAGTGGTTAGTGGGCAGGCCTCAGTCCTCCGCCACTGCTGCTGGGAACGAGTGGCACCTGGGGTAGCCTAGTCGTTTTTGCTGCTCGGAGTGGAGCAGGCCCATATGCAGGCCTCAATCCACCTCCACCTCTGCTGCCTCTAGGGACAGAATCGTGCCCAGAGCAGCTGAGTTGTCTGTGCTGCTCTGGGTGGAGCAGGCCAGTGTGCAGGCCTCAGTCCACCTCTGCCTCTGCTGCCGCCAGGGTCGGAATGGCAGCCAGAGCAGCCGTGTCCTCTGTACTGCTTGGGGTGGGGCGGGCTGGTGTGCAAGTCTCATCTTCCTCTGCCGCTGCTGCTGCCAGGAATGGAGTCTGAGTTTTGAGAATTTATCCCATGGTCTTGTGCCTTGGTGCTCAATGTCACTGAAGCTTTGCTTTTTTTAAACTTTTTTTTTAAACCATGAATGGATAATGGGTTTTGTCAAAGCTTTTTTTTTCATCTATTGAGACACTCAATTTTTGTTTTTGCTTGTCTTTGTGGATTACATTTATTGGCTTACATATACTGAATAATCCTTGCAACTCTGGAATGAAGCCTACTTTGTCATGAATCATTATCTTTTGATTTTTCTTTTTTTGCATTCTGTTTGCTGATATCTTTTGAATCTTTGCATCTAGATTCATTAAAGAGTTTGGTCTATAATTCTCAGTTTTGGCTAGATCTATATCTGGTCTTGGAGTCATGATTATGCAAGCTTTCAGTAATGCCATTGGGAGTACTCTTTATATTTCAATTTCATTAAAAAGTTTGAGGAGTATCAGTACTCATTAAGAAGCTTGAGCACTGTTGAGGATGTCTCTGAAGGTTATCTTTTAAAAATCTTTATCTATATTGGTACACTGTATATGCACATCATATCATGATCACACTCAACACTGGGAATTTGTACCAGTATATGACACGATTTAATTATTTTTTTCCCATTCCCCTACAACCTCCAACCCCAAGTCCTTAATACATAAGTTTTGTTTCCTTCTTTCTTAATTTCCTGGACCTCTATTTGTAGGTGTTAAAAGGTTCTATTGCTTTAGCTATCTCCGATTGTATCATGTTCCTGATCTTCTCTTTAGCTTTATTAATTATTTTATTTACCAAAGGTAGTATCTTTCTTCAGCTCAGAAATCAGTTCTCATTTCCATTTTACTAGATTGGTTTTTGTTACTATCTCAGAGAGTCCAGTTTATTGAGCTTCTATATTTATTTTCCCAGAATTCAGGTGCGGTGGGGATCTTTACATCTGAGATTTTGAGTTTTTCCTCATTTCTTAGTTTTATTGGGTGATTTTGATTTATAGCTGGGCTGCTGTGATCCTGTGTCTAGCTAAAAACCTATACTTATTATATACAATGTTCAGGCATCACCCTTTGGAGCTAAAGGTTACCAGGGAAATGGATGGTAAAGAGATAGGAGAGAAAGAATTTGGAAATAGAATTAGAGGATATTTAAAGATCACAAGACCCTGGGAGACTGACAAAGATTACAGAACAAAAAAGAAAGATTAGACAAATAAAAACAGAATAAGCTAACAGCATTAGGACCACTAACATCTACATTCACCCTTCTGCAAAAGTATAGAGGAGAGAGAAGGGAAGACTGTATGCATCAACTTAGGTGGCAGATTCTGACCAGACACATGAAGGTGAAAAACTAAGGAAGAGTGCGGTAATGGGCACTCAAGGCACTATTTTCCCTCTCTTGAAAAATAAGGGTGATTGAGAGAGGAAACAGAAATCCAAGCTTGGGTAGACAGAAATAAGATAGTAGAGGAGTGAAGAATAGAAGAGTAGAGACGAAACAAAACAAAACAAACAAAAACAAAGCAAAATAAACAAGCAAAATCATAGCTACAACACCAGCAAAAACAAATCAAAACAACACAAAAGATCAAAAAAGAAAACAACGTCCAAAAAAAGCAAAATAGGATAAAATAAAGTCTATTAACAACAAGCTGCCTGAAGTATGGAGCTCTTGATTTCTGAGTTCTGCTGGGAAATGCACGCTCCAAAGTTAAAGGTTCCCTTTCTCTCAAAGTGAGCCAAGGGTCCTGCAGATGGCACTAAGCCCAGAAACTCACCGATGCCAAAATTCACAGGGATTGCTCAGCTGAGTGGGCATCTGTCTCTTCAGTATGGTGGGTGGGGGGCTGCAACGCAGATGAGTGGTATGACAAACTCAGACGAGAAGCTATGGCTGCTGGAATGGCATGTGAAGGTCCTGTTCCACTCTGGCACTCTGCTGCTTGGAAATACCTCTGGCTGAAGAACTTCTGTACCTCAGAGCAGTGGGCGGGGCTTCCCAAGAAAATTCTTTTATTCTCTCTGAGCCCAGTTTATAAGTGCTTAAAGCTGTAGCCACTGTAGTCCCGCGGGCCCCTGCTCCATGCTGTGATCTGCTTCTCTGAAGCAGCAATGGGCCCTCAGTCTCTCAGTCAGGTCTTTGCCAAGAGCCAGCACCCACCCTCTCTGGGAGTCCCTGCTTGGGAGAGGGGACTCTCTTGCTTGTCCCCTCGCTCCCTCATTGATTTTCTTTTGTTCTCTTCAATACTTGCCTCAGACCAATTTTTGTTTGTTTGTTCGTTTGTTTCTAGAGGGAAGAATTCTCTGCTCTCCTACCCCCAAGCTGCTGTGTTTCAGCTTGGGAACAACAAACCAGGGAGAGGGAGAGCCTAGGTTTGTTATCTTTCCACCATCTTTCCAGAATCCTCTCTTCCTCTGTGAAGGTTTTGAGGAACTCAGGAGTAGACCTATCTGAAACTATTTTTGTTTGTTTGTTTGTTTCTAATCAGTAGATTTTTAAATGATTGCTAACAAGGTTCATTGTTATTAGTTTATACAAAATTTTGAAACTTGGTTTTGTTTTGGCAATTCATACATATCTGGGAATCTATTCTGGGTTCTTAGGGTTTTTTTTTTTAGTAATTTCTAAAAAATTTCTGGATTTTGATAGTGTTCACTATGATTTCACTTTTTTTCTGATTTCGCTGATTTGGGTCTTTTGTTTCCTTTTTTATTGTGAGATTGACTAAGGGTTTTTCCATTTTGTTTACTTTTCCAACAACCAGGTGTTTGATTTATTGATATTTTGTAATTTTTGTCTCCATTCTATAGTTTTCTACTCTGATATTTATACTTTCCCTATTGCGTATGTTCTTTGGTCTGTTCTCACTTTTCTAAGACATTGAGGTATATAACTAGGTTATTTATTGAGCTTACTGTGGTTTTGAGCTATAAACTTCCTTCACTGGACTGCTTTCATTTTTTCCCTATAAATTCTGAAGTGTTTCAATGGTATTATCATTTAATTGTAGGAACTGTCATATTTCTTTCTTGATTTCTTCTGTGACCCCTTGATTATTTAACCATCTGCTATCTATTTTCCATATGTTCACATAGTTTCTGTGGCTTCTTCTATCACTGATTTCTAGTTTCACTGCACTGTGATCTGATAATATTCATGGTAAGATATTGGCTCATATTTACTTGGACATATTCTACCTGCTGCTATGTACTTTACTTTTTAAACTGGTTTTATTGGTACATTTTATACATACATTATGATCACATAGATCATTGAGAATTTGTACTTGTACATAACCCCCCCCCCCCTTTTTTGTGAGACAGGGTCTTGCTTTGTAGTTCAGGCTGGCCCTGAGCTCACTATGTAGCCCAGGCAAACCTCAAACTCAGCAATCCTCCTGTCACTGCCTCCCCAGTGCTGGAATTACAGGTGTGAGCTACCATGCCTGGCTACATGACACTTTTTGATTCTCATTTTTTCTCATTCCCTTTCCCTCCCTACAATACCCCAACCTTCTATTTACCTAAGCATTATTTCCTTTTTTTAGCATCACATTTTTTCTGTGGGTTCTTCATTTTCCTCTTCTTCTCCTTCCCTTTCCTTCTGAACATTTTTTGTTCTACTGCACAATACCTATTGTATGTTTTGGAATTCATTTACACCTTCAATTTTTCATACTAGAGAAATTACATAGTATTTACAAATCTGTGTTCTTTTTCACTTCTTAGAATGTCCTCAAGGTACATCTGTTTGAATATAAATGACTCAAATTTATCATTCTTTATGGCTTAGTAATATATTTAAAAAAAACACATCTCCTTTATCCAGTCTCCTGTTGATGGGCATTTGGGCTGTTTCCAAGATTTAGTTATTATAAACATAGGTGTATATGTGTCTCTGTAATATGATCCTTTTAATTCTTTCATGTATATACCTAGCAGGGAAATAGCAAGGTTAAATTGGACCACTAATCCCAGTTGTTTTAGGAATCTCCATACCAATCTTTCAGAGTGATTACACTAGCCTACCAAGAGTAGAGTTCCTTTCTCCCCACAATACCACTAACATTTGTTACTGGTGGATTTCATGATAGCAGCCATTCTTTGTGAGCTGAGATGTAATCTCAGTGTTGTTTTCCTCTGTATCTCTCCAATGACAAACGAAGTTGAAAATTTCTTCATATTTTTCTTTGCTGCCTTTATTTCTTTATCTGAAAAGTGTCTGTTTATTTCAGATACCTATTTTGAATTGGGTCTTTAAATTTTGGGGGCTGAGATTTTAAAGTTCTTTATATACTCTATAGAGTAGTTTTTTGTCTGAGAACCTGGTAATTATTCCCCCCATATTGTAGATTATCTTTTCACTTTGTCAGTGTTTTCTCTTGCTGTGCAGAAGATTTTTAATATGATGAGATCCAAGTTGCTGATTCATTATGCTAGTTATAATACTGCTGAGGTTTTGTTGATAAAGTCTTTCCCTATGGCAAACATCTTCAAGAGTTTTATCAAACTTATTCTCCAGTAGCCTTAGTGTTTCTTTATTAATAATATGCCCTTAATTTTGGATAAAGTATCATGTACAGACCCAAGGAGTATGTATTCTGTGGTTAACACTATTAAATCTATTCATTCAAAGATCCAGCCCAACTCTGACATTTCTTTGTTGAATTTTGTTTATTTGATCTAACTGCTGTGAGGGTTACAATCACCAAACATGGACTCCTTTCATAGAACACAGGCCCTTTTGCCTTCCTGGCCTGAATTTGAGTATACCACATGAACTGTCATCTAGCTTTCACTCTTTCCAATACTGCCTCCCAAGGCTGTCTCTCAGTCTTTCCAGTAAGGTAACACTTCAGTTCTGGAGTACACTTCTTCTTTAGGGTATGGGTCTTGTCTTCACCTATGCCAGTCATCTTTCTGTATTTCTGCTGCTATATTCTGAGAGCTATTGTGCAGGCCTAGTTGATTATTGGTAGTTTTGTCCCTCTTTTTTCCAAGCGGGCACAGGTGTCCAAGTGTGGGGCAGGCAGATGGAGCTGTTCGCCTCCTCTCCCATGCTGGGTATGTGAGGTAGATGAGATTGTGTGTGTGTGTGTGTGTGTGTGTGTTTGTGTGGGGGTGAGCAGGCAGGACTGCTATGTTTCTATCATGTAGGGCAGCTAGTGACAGCATCCTGTGATTTTTTTTTTTGACAGGGTCTCGCTTTGTAGTTCAGGCTGGCCCTGAGCTCACTATGTAGCCCAGGCTAGCCTTGAACTTAGCAATCCTACTCTCTCTGCATTCCAAGTGCTGGGGTTACAGGCATGAGCCACCAGACCTGGTGTTGTGGTATGTGGATACCAGGGATCAAACCAGGGACCTTGTGCTTGGTAGGCAGGACTCAGAATCACTGAGATAAATCTCTGCCCCAACCCATGATTTTTTAATCTATGCATTTCTTTTTTGGTTAAACTTGGTTCTTGTAAACAGTATATCTCTCTTGATGCATTCTTCCAGTCTGTCTTCTGATGGGTGAATCAAGATCTTTCATATTAAGTGTTACTACAAATAGTATTAACTAATTTCTTTAATTGTCTTATTGATGATTGCCTGTCTTTCTCTTTTACTTAACTATTCATGCTACCTTAACTGGTACATACATTTTATTAGAACTTTGCCATTGTTACCTTCATTGCCTTGTTGTGTTATATCCCAGAGAATATTTTGGAGTGGTGATTTGATAGCTGTGAATTTGTTTAGGTGTTCTTTTTCATGAAAGCATCTTATGAAAAAAAAATAGTTCTGTAAGATATATTAGCTTGGCTTGGAAATGGTTTTCTTTTATTGTTTGAAATACTTCATTTCAATGTCTCTTGGCCTTCAAGGTTTGAACTGAGTAGTTTGCTATAATTCTAATAGGTTTCCTTTGTAAGTGATCCATTGCCTTTCTTTAACAGTTCTTCATATTTAATTTAATTTTTTACACATGTTTACAAGACCTGCAGTTTACAGTCACCTTGGGGAGTAGGTTTGTGTACACAATACAGCTTGATTCTTTTTCTTTACATCCCTTTCCTCACAACTCCTTCCCTCTTCCCCAAATCTCCTTTACCCATTTCATTCTTTTTAATCTAGTCTCATGTTTATAATATATTTGTATTTATTGAGATTATTAAGTTCCTGTTCATGCATATATTTAATCTGCTTATTTACCCTTCCTTTGCCCCTCTTTTCTCACCCTTGTTCTCCAGAACTCCTTCCTCTTTTCAAGAGATCTATCCCCTTACTTCCTTCTATTCATCCTTTATTGTGCTGTTTTTTATTTTGGTGGCACTGGGGATCAAACTTGGGCCCTTGTGCTTCCAAGGTAGGTAAGTGCAGTACCACTTCAGCTAAATCCTTGGCTTATTGTGCTGTGCTTTTAAGAGTCTGTTCTTATGTGAGAGTTCTGAGATTCTGACTATGATGTATCATGGAGAACTTTTTAAATAATGGCTATTTAGGATTTTATATGCCTCACATTTATATGATAAATTCTTCTTTTAAGGATTTTTTTTTTTAGTTTTGCAGAAAACAGTTCTCTTTTTGCTATTTGCTCTTCCTCCTGATATTCAGTTAAGCTTGATTAATCTTAGTAATCTTTGCATTGTATGGGAAGATTACTTGCCTCAGTTTCTGTTTCTCTTATTGTTCTTAATATATCAGTTATTAATTTGACATTAACAACAGCCCTGTCATCTTCTTCTGATACTTTGTACTTTTGGTCACTCTGGTGCACATACTTTCCACAGATTTTTTTTTAATCTCTTGATTTTTTTGGAGTCTTTTTATGCCTGCTAATGTTTCTTATGCTGGTCATTCATATTGTGCATCCTTTTTATTTTTTTATAGCTCCTCTAGCTCTTTATTAGTGTTCTTTCTAGACTTGTTGATCATTTTTCATCCTTACTCTGGTATCTTTTAACTTATTTCTTTTGTGAACTTGGAAAATACCACATTGCACATTGATCTGTTTTTTTAATCTCCCTAGATATCAATTTGAATAATTTGGGTTTGTGGTTTTTGTTTCCTGCTCTTTCATGCCCCATGAATCAACTTTAGAGGAATGGGGTATTATGGAGGGATTTTATTGACCTGTTTTCTCAAGTTCTTATTTTTTCACTTGTTTATGTAGGAAATTATGGGTTGATTTTAGTAGATAAACTTTTTTTCTAGTACAGAGATTGTTATGGTTTGTGTCTAGCTGTCCCCCCAAGCCTCAGGAGGTCATAGATGGAGTTTTACAGAAATGGCTAGGTCTAAATTATACGTCCCTGGAATTGACTCTTGGTGCAATAGTAGGGTTAAGGGCACTACATTAAAAATATGAGTACAACCTTCTCTAAATAGTATTGATAATATAAAAGAGGCAAAAGGATGCTGGTAAGATCTCTTGTTGCTTTTGCCACTTTCTGTTCACCATGAACTCTTTCTCCTGTGTCACTCAGGCTTGAAGCCAGTTGATTATGGATGAAACTTCTACAAATTGTGAGTTAAATAAACCTTTACTCTTAATTTGTGGCTGTTGGGTATTGTATTTCAGCAATGAGAAAAATACTGCGACAGGGATTTTTTAATTTAATATTTACTTTTCAGTGTTGTACTCTGGGCATGTGCAACTACTGGCCCTTGACTTTGATCCAGGATCCAACCACCTCTGTTTACTTGACTTGGGAGGTCACATTGTATTGGGCTCAGTACCCAGTTTTGTAGTAATGGGAAACAATATTGTTAATGACTTCAAGGCAATCTTAATATTAGCATCCATAAAAAACAATGAGTAGAATCATTTATGTTATCTATAGTAGTATAATAAGCACCATTTATAGTATCAAGCATAAATTGAATTTTGACAAACCTTAAAGACCAATGAAGTGTCACTCTCATCCATAGAAATGACATCTATAATTATAGCTATGAACACTAAGAAAAATGAAATATTGACCTACAGTAAATATCCACTAACGGAATAAATTTGAGTTTAACAAAACAGTATTCAGCATCATAAAGTTAACTATGTATGTAGAAATTCATAGAGCTTTGTACTACTACTAGTAAAACTAGAGGAGTGAAGAAGTGAAACAAAAAACCCCAAAAATTTAATCAATGGGTTGTGAGGAGAGAAAAGTGAGATGGGAGAGCCTATTTGAAGAGGAAAAAGCAATTCAGTAATGGAGAGCAGTCAGAGGGATGACTGAGCAAAAAAGGTTAAAAAATAAAATAAATAAAAATTAAAAAAAAGAAAAAGCCAAATAGCAAAACTAGAAAAAAAGGGGAGGGAAGAAAAAGAAAAAAATGTTGAAAGGGAAAAGAGAAAAATAAACTGAAAGAGGGCTGGGGATTTAGTTCAGTGGTTCTGGTTTCTTCCTGCCAAGTACAAGGTCCAAAATACGATCCCCAGTTCTATAGACCACAATGCCAGTGGTGGTGCCTCATGTTCATGCTAGCACTCAAGAGGCAGAGGCAGGAAGACTGCTGTGAGTTTGAGGCTTTCCTGGGCTACATAGTGAGCTCAGGGCCAGCCTGAACTACAAAGCCTACCCCTGTCTTAAAAAAAAAAAAAAAAAAAAAAAAAAAAAAAAAAAAAAAAAAAAAAAAAA
>PVIC010046034.1:0-14392 GCA_004025085.1 Thryonomys swinderianus
AAAAAAGTTTTTGAGGAAAGACAATATAAAATCATGTATATGATATAAACCAATAATTGGAAAAAAGGAACACCAAAGAAGCAAATTCTTTATATGTTGTGGTTAGGTAACACTAACCCTATCAGATATTTTACCAGTACTTTACCAGTAACTTGCCTTATAATGCACCATTCTACTTTGAAGTATTTAGTTGAGATAAATCAAAACATATGTGTAAAGTCTTGTATAAACATAGAATATCAAAAACATGATTTATAAATGAAAAATATTGATAAACTGAACTCCATCACAATGAAGAACTTCTTTAAAGACATTGTTAGACAAGTCATCAACTGGGAGAAAGTATTGCAATTCACATATCTAAAAAAGGACTTGCACCTGAAAAAAGTCTCAAAATTCAGCAATAATAAAACAATTCATCCAATTAAAATGAATGAACACTGGGTGTTGTTATTGAGATACACACCTGTAACCTCAGCACTTGATCACCAGAAGTTTGAGGCCAGCCAGGACTACATAGCAAGACTTTGTCTCTAAAAAAAAAAATCCTAAATAAATAAATAAATAGAATACAGATTTCACCAAGGTATATGAATAGCAGATAAGGACATAAAATGATGCTTAAACACATTAATAGCTATTGGGGAAACTAAAATTAATAATAAGATACCAACATCTATTAGAATGGCTAAAAATTAAAAAGATTAACCATAGCAAGTGTTGGTATGGATATGTAGCAACTGGAATTTTCATATAGTGCTAGTAGAAATATAAAGTGGTACAACTACCTTGGAAAAATCTTTAGGAGTTTCTTTTAAAAATTAAGCATTAACTTGCCTTATAACACACCATTCCATTTTGAAGTATTTAGTTGAGATAAATCAATGCATATGTGTAAAGTCTTGTATAAACATTTGAAGTAGTTTTATGTACTGTACCCCTAAATGGGAACCAATGTAAATATTCATCAATGGGTGAAAGAATAAACAAATGATGATACATACATACGATATACACTATTTAGCAAAATGGAGTGAACCGTTGGACACAGTTCTGAAACTTTGGCATGGGAAGGTCTGCCTACCCACAAGACACTCTCCCAATGGAACTACTATAACTATTTACAATCATATGTACATAATTATATATCTATATTAATATTGAAGTAGATATATATTCCCTGGAAATTGTCCTAAGGGAAAATAGCAGATAAAGAAACAGTTATTTAAGAAAATCTGCTAAATCTCAGCAAGAACAGTAAGAGTCTGTGGTATCTGAGTCACAATTCACTCTTTTCCTCCCCCACTCCCCAACCAGCTCAGCATGAGAGAAACTCCCTTCCAGCCTGAAACACAGGCTCCTTCTTCTCCCAGCTGCCAGCCAAAGCCTGTGGCATCACCCCAGAAGGGAAGGCTGCCCACATTTCTCATCCTCTTGACTCTCTGTTGCTGGGACAATTTATTAGCCACATGGAAAAGAATGTAGCTGGGTGCTTCCTTCACACAATATAAAAATTTAACCCAAATCCAATACCTAAATATAAGAGCTGAAACCGTAAAACTTTCAAACATAGAAGTACATGCCTGCAATCCCAGATATTCAGAAACCTGAGGCAGAAGGATCAAAACTTCAAGCCCAGCTGGGCAACTTCGCTGGATGGTCTCAAAATAAAATTTTCTCTCCCCGCACCCCAGTTCCAGGGATCAAACCCGAGTCCTTGAACTTGTGAGGCAAAATGGAGTGATGTCAAAATAAAATTTTAAAAAGAGTTGGGAATATAGCCCAGTGGCAAAGCACTTGCCTACTTTGTGCAAGGACCTGAGTACTGTAAAAAGAATAAAAGAGGAAATTTCAAGAGACATTATTATGGATAATACCCAGTGTGGTACTATTGTAGTTTTTCTTAGGAATGTGACTGTGTTTATGTAGGGAAAATCTTAGGAGCTGCATGCTCAGGTAGTAGGGGTCCTTAAGTGTCAGGAGATCTACAGCTTACTTTTAAATAGTACAATTTTTTTCTTAAGTGGAAGAGTTTCATAAAGAAAATAAGGCAAAAGTTAGTTATTAACATTTAGCAGTACAAATGGATGCTTGTTTTCTCACTGCGTATTTTAAACATTCTCTATTATTAAAAATTCCTTATAGGGCTGGAGATTTAGCTCAGTGGTTCTGGTGCCTGCCTCGCAAGTGCAAGGTCCTGAGTTCGATCCTGGTAACCACGTACAATGCTAGGCGTGATGACTCACGCCCACCAGCCATCAATACCACATACCACAGTGCCGGACGTGGTGGCTCATGCCTGTCATCCCAGCACTCAGGAGGCAGAGACAGGAGGATTGCAGAGTTCCAGGCTTGCCTGGGCTACATAGCGAGCTCAGAGCCAGGCTGAACTACAAAGCGAGACCCTGTCTCAAAAAAAAAAAATCCTTATAAACGAACTACCTGCCGAACATACAGTGAAGCCTCTCTGGGCTCAGGAAAGACAGAGACCTCAAGCTGGAGGTGGGCAACACGGTGGCACCAAGATCTGGAGCTTCTGCTCCCTGAGAAGAAACATACTCAAGGGAATGGGGAGGCCAGTTTACCTGGCGTCATTGATGCCAAAAAGGTACAAATGAGTGGCTTTATATGCATATTCTCAATAAATTCTCACCAGAGTCTCATGCGGCAGGCACTATTATTACCCTGGGTTTGTTGTCTGTTTTTGAGGCAGGGACCTTCCCTTCCATGGTCCTGCAGGCTCAGAGCCCCTCCTCCGCCTGGGCTTTCTGCAGTCACAGGCATCTCACCATGAGTGGCTCCTCTCTGTGGCCCTTCCCTTCTCTGCCCAAAAGCCTTCCTTATCCCCAGAGCCCTGCTCAGAGGTGGGTGGAGGTTGCCTTGGAATCCCTAGCAGTACTCAGCCCTGTGGATTGGACTCCAGGTGGCGCTGTGCACCAGGGAAAGGTTGTTTAATGCCCGTCGCAGACCCTCTGGTGCTGGGTAGCCTGACGCTCAGAGTCCAGGTAGAGGGGTCAAAACCCCTCAATCCAGATCTGCTTCTCCTGACCTCATTCAGTGGATCTATGCCTGATTTAAAACCTCAGGATATCAGGACTGGATTGACAGAGGGTATCTTCCAACTCCTGAATGCAGAGCTGGAGAGAGGGGAAGAGTAGCTACTAACCAGGCCACATAGCTGACTCCAGAGAGCTCTGGTCTCCTAAAAGAAAGGGCAAGCAGCCCCCTACAGATCCGTTATTTCTTCCAGATGGCCACAGGATGGACAATCCCTTTCACACTTGGAATCTGGAGTCTGCTGCCATCTGTTGGTAGTGAGAACTAAAACCAATGGCCAGGGTGCTGGGTGCTGACAGATTTTGGTCCTAGTGTGCTGCTGCGACCAGTGTCCATTCCACTGAATTTCAGGGACACTGAGTATGAAATAAGGGCTGGACCAAGAGATTTGTGTTGCTGGGAGTCCAGCATCCTCACTGGGTGGGAGAGGCTGGGTGTGGGCCCAGTTGGCATGTTGGCCAAGAACAGGCTGCTCTGGGAGTTGCCAGAAGGGAAACATTTTCCGGGAGCCGGAAGGGCTGGCAGAGCCCAGGGCCAGACGGAGGGACCACAATGGACCCTTGTGTGGAAGTTTTGCTTGGACTCACCCTCAAGCCCAGCCTCCAGGCTGAAGTAGGCCTTGCTTTCTGATCTTCAGCCAGACCCAACTCCTGAACAGCCCAGGCCCAGAAACAGGAGTGTGAGATGGGTTCACTGCTCAGCTCAGGATGATTCCAGTGCCTGAGTCTCCACCCTCAGCCTTCCTGGAAGCCTCTTGCCTAAACAACCTCACAAAAAAATGAAGGTCCATCTGCCTAGCCAAATAGAAGTTCCAGGGGGCAGGTCTTTTCCTCAAGCCAGCAGGGAGCTGAGGACAGATGATAGTTGCAGCCTGGCTCTAGCCTGCTGACAGTCCTCAGCTGGGGGGTCCATGTCGGGGACATGGGCTCTGTCCTGTCTGAGCCTATTTCCTCCTCTGCCCATAGGAGGTTGGTGAGACTCTTCTGAGAGGACACAGATGCTTGAGGGGTGCTTTGAAAGCCTCTGGCCTACATTCTGCCCTAAGAAGGGCTCCACCCAAAGCAGGCCAGACGGGCTGCAGCGCTGGCTGATTCCACTGGTTCAAATCACAATCCCAGAGTCCCAGCTACAGCTCTGAGCTATGGGGACTCCTTATGAGCTATACTGCAGTGACCTTGAAGTCATTCTTTTTTTTTGCAGTACCGGGTATTGAACTCGGGCCCTCGTGCATCCGAGGTTGGCACGATACCACTTGAGCTAAATCCCCAGCCCCTGCAGTCATTCTTAAAGAATGTGCACAAAGTTCCAGAGAAGAATCAATCGGTCACCTCCCACACTGTAGGCTTTATATCTCTGTTAATAGCCAGACATAAAATCTATCTTTGTGGCAGCCACATTGCACTGCCTTCCTGCCACCTCATCTCATACCTCCTTTAATTTCCATCTTGCAAATATTAGCAAGCCATAGAGGTAACTGCTTTGCAGTTTATCTCTAGCTCTTTCACTTGCATCATCTCCTTTCATGGCTGAGACAGTTTTTTGGACCTTTAGGGGAGATGATGAGATGTCACCAGAGGTTGGTGTCAGCTCAGAATGAACAGGGCGTTCCCCTGTGGAAAGGGCTGCTTCTAGAACCAGGCCGTGAGGGTGTGAAAGCAGGGATGAACCCAGCTGGGAAGTCTGTAGAGAGCATTCTGTACTAGAGAGGTAGACCAGACACCCGGGAGGTTGTTTCATGTTAGGACTGTGGGTGTCCAAGTTCCTAACCCAGCCTGAGAGTACGACCTTCTGAGGGCAGCACTGCCTGGACCTGAAAATACTTGGTGGTGAGTCTGTCAGGAGCCAGGCTGTCAATCATTTGTTCTGTAGGCTTTGTCAGGTAGTCAGTATATCTTTTTAAAGAAAGAAAAAAAACCCACCCTGCTAGTGAATGGGAGGTGGGGCCTTGATCTTCCAAGGTTACTTCTACTAATCTTTGTTACTGAAACAATTGGAGAGCTGGGAGCTAGGACAATGCCTGGTACTTGCCCTTGAGTCCCTCTTCGCCCACGCCCTTGTATTATTTATCCTTTCCGAGGTTTAACCTAAACCAGTCCGGGAAAGGACAAGCACACGGACTTTGGAAGTGGAGACCTAGGCTTAAATTCCTACATTATTGTCCACTAGCTGTGTGGCTTTGGGCAAAGTGATACGCCTCTCTGAACCTCTGCTCTCTGACTTGTTAAACATTGGCAAGAAAGTCTGTTTCCAGGGCTGTCAAAGGGTTTAGAAAGAATGCCTGTTGAGAACCTGTTACCTAACAGGTAATCCGTAACTTTGGCTTTCTTTCTCCCTCTTCTTTCCTTTTCTTAGGAGATGCTGGTACAGTGAGAAGCCCTGAGTGAGGACACTTAGATCTGGAGGGGGGTTCGGCTGCTCACGGCTGTGGGACCTCTGGCAAGTCCCCCCCTCTCTATGATTCATTCCCTCTCTGAGGAATCAGGTGGGGGCAGCAGAGGGTGTCTGGGGGCCATCCGTTCTCTCCCAGCTGCAGAGGGCAGTGCCTGGCTAGGTGTGACTTGCCTCCATGTGTGTGAAAATGGCCTGGTCTGGTCCTGGTTGAGGCTGGACCTTGCCCTTGACACAGCGGATGATGTAGGACATCCATGTCCTTCCCCCTCAGACCTGATTTCTTATCTGTGCGATGGATTGAATGCCGTGAGCTCTGTGCCCCTTTGGCTCTGATGGTCGAGGGTCCAAGGAGTCACGTAGGGTGGGTAGGTCCAGGCGAGCCCCCTCTGGGGTCCCCTGTACACTTGCCTACAACACCAACCCCAGATCCCACAGTCTCCGCATTTCCAGTCTCATCTAGGATCCCGAAAGTTGCTGAGAGCCACATCCCCAGCTCCCTCCCACTACTCAGTATTGTCCTATGGGCCTTCCAGTCTGTATAGAACTTTCTTCCCTAAAGTCATCGGGTTTCCAGGGAATCACTTTGACCCCTCCTTGCCTGTTTCCCATGAACAGAAAGCACACTCAGGGAAGTTCCCGAGGGATGGGGCACACCACAAGCACAAGCTATAACCTCACCAGCCCCAAAGCTTCCTTCCCCTCAAAGCTCTGCACAGGGCAGGGAGCAGCTGGCTTGAGAGCCTGAGGGCTCTGTATCACGGTGCATGCCCTTCAAGAAGGAGCTAGGGCACTCGAGGCGTATTGACCTTCAGAACATTAGGCCAAAATAAGGGGATACAGACCCGATCATGTGGCCTTTCAGAGGTCACCTGGGACAGTGAGAGGCCATTATTCCAGGTGCTGACCAGTGTCACTATGGAACCGTGCTCAGACACTGTCCTCTGGCAGGAAGAAGGCTGCTTAGGTTGGAGGCCCATTCACCCCGAGGGACTTCTGGTAGGGCCTGCTCGGACTGGACCCACTTCCCCCCCTAGGGCGACAGCCAGATGTAGAACTTGAGGCTGTCTTGCCCCTGGGACCGCTGACCATGTGGGCCGTCCTGTCCACCAGGGAGTGGGAGGGAGAGGTTCGGGGTGGAGGATCTCTGCTGTGCAGCCCCAGCCCTGGGCCTTGTTTTTCATGAACTAGCTGATCGCGGCATCCGCAGCAGTCAGTACCTTCCTAAGGCAAAGGGACTGAGTCATTTTAAGCCTTGGGTCCCATTTCAGGCCTTGGCACGAAACAGATACAGAGCTTCAACATTTCTCCAATCTCTGCCCTATTTTGAGTCTTCCCAGCTCTGAGCCATAAGGGGCCTAGCAGAGTTCCTCCTTCCAACAGAAACAAAGAGGCCTTAGAGTGGGCAGGCCTTGGCTCCAGTGCTGGAATGCTAATGTTAGCCCAGGGCCAGATCCTGAGGGGAAGCAGAGCCCATGCAGTGGGATGGAAAAAGCCCTATCAGCCTCTGATTCTTTTGTTTTGGGTTACAACCCACTCTGTGTGGATCCTGCGCACACGCCACCCTGACTGATGTGGATGAACTGATAGAATTCGAGGTTTTTCATTTCAGTGCCAGACCTCTTACTGCTTCCCCCTCTTGGAGTGCTGTCCTTGCCCACCTCTTCCGACTCTGAAGTCCACTGACTGTGAAACACCACAGTGACCTTTTCCCTCCAAATTCCCAGTATTCCAGTTCCTTCTGTTTATTAGCCCCCCAGCCCCAGAGTTCTTGGTGCTATTTCTTATGTGGCTCTGACAAAAGTGGATGTCTGCTTCTGCTTCTGCAGCCTGTTTCCCCTACTTATAAAATGATAGAAGACCATACCTTCCAGGACAACGTGCGGATTAAATAAGATGAGTCAGCCCAAGGTCCAGCCGTCATCTCAGCTGTCCATGTACACAGCAGTGAGTAGGGCATAGTCAGCGTACCCCAAAGAGCCTGGAGTTCCAGTGCTGGGGTTCTCAGTCTATGGAGACGCTCCAGTTAGAGGTTGAGCAACTCACTTCACTGCCAGGCTTCTGGGAGGAGTGGCCTGGGGACGTGAGGCCAGAGGAAACGGCAGGCACATTGCAAGGTAAAAGCGATTCACCTCCACTGGGCACCTGCCATTTACCAGGCCCTCTGTCGCATTCAGTCTCCCCGTTAGAGGACCCTGATGGAGTCAGAATGAGCTGGCTTTCCCTGCTGGCCCTGCACCATAGCAGCACAGCCAGGATCCCTGTATGTTCCTCCACACGGGAAAAAGGAGTCTGTACCATCATAGGTGATAGGCAGAAATTGTCTTTTAAAAATAAGCTTTATTTTGAAAACCTTTAGATTTATAGAAGAGTCCCAGAGATGCCACAGAGAGGTCTCATTGTGTCTCTCATTCACTATCAACTTCTTACATCACTGGTGATTACAGGTTTCACAAATGAGAAGCTTCTTTGGTACATTACATTAACTAAGCTCCACCCTTTAGAGTTTACCCATTTCCCAATATTGTCTTCCTTCTGTTTCGGGTCTCAATCCAGGTACCAATTGCACTTAGGCCTCATGTCTCCCTGCTCTGTTCAGTGATGGGAGAAATAACTGACTTTTTAACTAAAGATTTTACATAGGTAATAGAAGAGGGGAGTGGGGCTTCTTTTGTTTTTAAAATTTCTCCTCAGAAAATCCCTATCAGGCAAGAGTTTTCTCCCAGAATGACCAGTTTTCCATTTTGATGCCCGTTTTCCAGGCTTCAAGTTCCAGGACTCTATTTATGGCCTTGCTCTAGCCTTTTATCTTTTTTTTTTCTTTTTTACTCCCCCTTTTCCTACTGCAGAGATATTTAATTCTACCCTTCTACTCTGGCCTCACCATTTAACATTAATGGCTACTATTCTGAGAATTATAAAAAGTCTGAAATTTTAGTTTTAGTTCCAATCTCTTGGGTAAGGACCTTAACGCTTTCAGAGGAGGGAATGGGTAAAATCCCCACTGCAATATTTCAACATGTTCACCCCATCTTCCTCTTCCCTGCATTTCCTGTATTTTTTTTGGAAACACCACGATTCCAGGAAAGTCAACCCCAGAAGCAGAAACACACACTGGGCTTGACCAATCAGTACGTTCCATTCTTCAGCCACATTTCATTCTTCAGGGACTGGCTCAGTAGTGGCCTTGTGAGCCAAGACTGCTCAGTCAGAGTGAATCTCAAACCTGCAGGCATTCTGGCTCATAGATGCTCCCTCTTCTTGGGAGTTGCTGGGGGGCACCCCGGTGGACCCTGGTAGAGAAGCAAGGCCCCCGGGCCTGTTCTTTTTGCAGCAGGTTGTCAAGGAAATCCAACTTGTTGAGGTAGATAGAGGGGAAAAATTTTGGTTTCTTTTTTCCATTTTTTTCTTCTTAGTCACACATTTTATTCTTTCTTCTTTAAGAAAAAACAAACAGAATGTATGTAACTGTAACTTCCTAGGCTCATTCAGTTAATAAAATTTAGACTTATCCAGGTTAAAACTCCGTATCACAGCAATACTACTCCACTGGAGTTAGAATAGTGATTCAGAGCTTGGTATGAGAATGGGACAGGCCATGCCAATGCCACATTGTACCCTTTTGGGTCACTAGGTCCTGGGGCTGGGGAGGAAACTTGGCAAGACCTTCTTCAGGCCTAATTTACTCCACTGCGTGTAGGAGTCCCTGGCCTTAATTGCTCTGTCTGCCCTAGGTGGTCTGTGACATGGGGATCTCCACAGTGGTTACCTGTGTGCATGTTGCGGGTTGTTCAGCTCTACAATGCCCCTTTCAGCCTTTTGCCCAGGACTCCTACAGATGCAAGGAGCCTAGCCTTTTGTCTACTACTGGTTGGCCCAGTGGCTTCTATCTGGCTTTCCAGTTCCTGCCCTTCCTCCAACCCCCAGGCTCTTTCACATGCGGAAAGTGTGAGTGGCCTAGGTGCCCCCATTTTCCTCTCGGGTCCTTCAAACTCTGATTCTGACAGTTCTGCTGACGCAAGTCCCGCCACGGGCCTCCCACCTTCAGAGTTCTCTGGGCCACAAACACTCCCGGGTCCACCCTGCCCACAGCCTGCTTCCTCCTCCTGTTTCATTCCACCAGCAGGGTCTAGCTGAACCCTGAGCCTGCAGGCTTCTAGCTGGGTGAACATCTACTGGGAGAAGCCCCCCGCCCTTCATGCAGGCACCTCTCCCCAGTCAGCTCAAGGAGTCTTTTAGATGCTTCCTCTCCCCTCTCCTCCCCAATCACACACTGGGAATTTGATGGTGAAGAGAAACATAGGAGATTTGAAGCCACCGTTGGTTGACATGCATTCTCTTTGAAAGGCCTGGGGGCTGGTGGATGTTTTTGGTCTGGATTCCTCTGACTCGTTTCTTCTGCTTCCAGAGAAAAGACCCATACCCATTTTTATTCATATACACTCTCCTTCTCTGTCTCTCTCATCTGTTACTGAGCTTGAACCCAGAGCTTTCATGCTGAGTTACATGCTTAGCATTTTCAAATTTTATTTACTTTGAGACAGGGTTTTATTAAGCTGAAAAGTTGAGGTTGAACTTCTGATCCCCCTGCCTCAGCCTCCCAGAGTGTTGGGATTATAGGCATGCACCACAGCATCCAGCTCCCTGCCCACATCTTTGAGCCACTCCATGCGAGGTGGGCCCCTGCCGGCCTCAGCCATGAAGTCCTCCCCACCTTCTGTGAAGGGAAAAATATTACATTTACTGAGCGACCTCAAAGGTACATTTCTTCAAGGTGGCCTTTCTGGTCCTGATGAAAGCAAATGCTGAGTGAGTTAAGCTCTTAAGTCCTTGGCATTCTCTAGTTTGTCCTTCATGGACTGGCACGTTCAGGCACCCGTGAGGTGTCAGCAAGTGCCGGTCCTCTTACTGGCCAGACTCTCCCCAACGGAAGAGGACTTCAGTTTGGCTCTGAAGGAACTACTGGTAATCATTGTCTTCTTGATGGCCCTCAGCCCCGCCCCACTCCCCTCAGGCTCCCCAGTGATTGTCCCTCCATGCACACAGTAACTTGCTGCTTGCTTTTATTCTTATTCCCTGAGGTCAGCCAAGATCCCAGTTTTTTCCTCCCATATTATCTTAACCAACAGGAAGAATTTCAAGGACAGTATAATTCAGGATTCCAACAAGAAACATAAAAAGGAATGGATGTTTTGCTTGTAAAAACATTATTTACAAAATATAGAAGATCTTTATGCACAGTAACCTAAACTAGCAGCAGCCAAACTATCACCATCTCTAGGGCTGAATGGCAAAGAAGAGGGGGCAACTACCAGAATCCAGAGGACGAAAGATTCAGGTGAAATCTTTGAAGACCACTGACCCTTAGCGAAGGGACAGAGCCAGCCCAAGGCAGTGCTGCAAGAAGAAGATCAAGGGTATGAGTGTCCTGACCTCTCTCTCTTCCCTCCCTCTGATCTCTAGCTGGGTCCTTCTGCACCCGAGGAGAACCCTGCATAAATTCTTTAGCTACTCTTCCTTTTTAGTTATTTGTCTTTATCATCAACTTTAAAGGTCACTTCATGAAGCTTTGCTGTACAAATTCTAATTCTGCTATATGGTCAGGATGATAACCATTGTCTAAGTTGTTTTTTAGGAGGTTAAGGATAGCCCAAATTGATTTAAAGAATCCACTCTTCACTGGGGGTCTGCACAAATGTCTGATAGGTAACCTTTTTTTTTTTTTTTTTTTGAGATAGGGTCTCACTTTGTAGTTCAGGCTGGCTCTGAGCTCACTACGTAGCCCAGGCAAGCCTTGAACTCAGCAATCCTCCTGTCTCTGCCTCCCAAGTGCTGGGATTACAGGCGTGAGCCACCACGCCTGCACTAGATAGGTGACCTTTTGACGTCAGAGGAGTAACACTTCATTTTCTGAGCATGCTCACCTTGCTGACTTCTGAAGAAGCATTTTACAAAGAACCAAGATGTTTACCGGGCATTGGCAGACCACTGAGTACTGCCCTTTTCTTTACCCCCCAGTTACCTTTCCCCATGCCTCAGATCATTTTGTTTATCTCCTAAACTCCATCCTTGGGGAGACAGAACTGAGAACTGGGACTCCTATCTTTTCACATTTAGTTACCTCATGAATAAACTCTTTTTCTTTTATAAAATTCAGGCATTAGTGATTGGCATACTGTGTGGTAGTGAAAATGGGCCTCGCTAGGTAACACTTCCATTAGCCAAACCCAAGCTGAAGTTAGAAGCACACATGTGTCTATAGAGGTCAGCTTCCTGGGCCAGAGAGCAGGGAGAGGATGGAAGAGATCCCGCATAAGGGAATGCAAACCCCTTGGCATTTTGATTTTGTTCAGAGAGATTTTACTGGTGGTTGCATTGAGGAGACCTGCTCTAGTTGGGCCAGAACCTCTATACTGCAGTTAAGCATGTCCTGTCCAGCTCATGGCTCAGACCTTTTCAACCTTAATGTGTGTGTGGAATACTTTTCTCCAAGTTATGCAAATTCTGGCCTTCCCTTACCACTGTATATTGTTTAAGTGAGACTCATCATTTTTTGTACAGAGATGGAGACACTGCTTTGTGGCTTTGGAACCCATGTTTTATTCCCACTGCTGGGGCCTCAAACCCCTTATGTTCTTCCAACTCTCTTCCTTTTTCTTACCGCCATCCTCTACTATTTTGCTGGGAAGCTCTAACCACAATTCAGCATCCTCCTGTCTTGTGCTCAGAACTGCATTCCTGCAAATATCTGTCCTTTTCTGGTGCCATGTGGCCTTGACCAGAGGTCTCAGAGGCTGTCTGGTAGCCTGCCCCACAGCAGCAACCCCAACTCCAGGAAATCCTGTCTCCAAAGCTAAGGCCAAAGGGGAGGGAGTGGGGACTCAAATCAGTGAAGGTATCTACACCCCTCCCAACTAGCCTCTTCCTGAAAACACTAGTTTCTTAATAAATCATGTGTCCTTCAAGGCTGGGTAAAACACCAACTTCCGGCATAGGGGTCACATTGGAAGTCTGAGGGGTTTTTGACATTAGTTTCCTGAGCTTACTTCACAGGGTGTGTGCATTTCCAGTTTTCACTGATTGCTTTTTGCAACTCCCATGCCTGCTGTTAGCATCCTAGTCTCCTCTGGGAGACTCTGCTTCTACCATTAGTTCAGGGAGCTCCCATGTAGCTGATCCCATCCTTTCATCTCCAGAGCTGAGGAAATAACTCAGTCAATCTAATAAGACTCATCCCTGGTACCTCCTCAGAACTACCAAAAAGGTAAATTCTTTTCAAGAGAGCCGATGATGTCAGGTGGCACTCATGGGAGCCATCTTGTTACTGGCAGAGTGACCTGAGAGAGACGCTGATGCAGAAGGCTGAGTGGTGAAATGACACAGATTCTTGGAGACTTGATCTGGTTCTTGGACTTAACCCATCCTGGAGCTAGCCTCCTCCTGGACTTCACATTTACGAAAGCCAGTAGTTCCGCCCTCCCCTTTTATGTTTTTGGCTTTTGTTTGATCTGCTTAACACATTAGAAATGAATTTCCACGCTTTGCTGCCCCAAAATTCTAAACAACACACCTTCTGCAAATCTTGTCGGGTCAGAAGCTGATCTCAGAGCCACAACTTCCCTCGAGTAGTATCACAAGGCCGCCTCTGTTTGGGCTGGATTTGGCCCTGGCACTTTGGCAGCAATGTTTGGCTTGGTTGTTAATGACTGAAACCCAGATTCAGCTGAGAATTGAACTTCCTGTCAAAATCTGACACAGGCTCCTGAAATGTAGTCCAGGTTTGTCCGTCCTCCTCCAGCAGCCTGTGACAAGGAGTAGCACTCACCACTGTTCTTCATCGCCCCAAGTGAAGCTTCCCCTCAAGGCCTTAGTGAGGAATGGTTGCCGGACTGCAGGCTTTTGTTTAGAAGTGGGCGGAGCAGAGCTTTACTGCAAACAACTTAACAGCAGTTTGCTCCCTTCCAGCAGCCCAGGAGCCTCTCTCCTCTCTAGAGCTCCCCACAACTTGTTTGCTGCCACTGACCTATCTTTTTCAGTACAATTAGTATTGAACTCCTCTTCCTTATCCATGGTATGAGGGTGAGAAGATCTAGTTTAGAAAAGGCCACCAGGCCCAGAGAATATTGTCTCCACGTGCTGAGGGCGTGGCTCGGTGTACAGTGTGTCCTCAACCTGCACAGGGCTGTGGATCAGTACCCAGAACCCACTCCCACAAATCTGCACACCCAAGACTCCTCTGCTATCTGGCTGTTTCTTCTTTTGAAGGCCGAGGAAGAAGTAAATTGTTCTATATGAGCATGTTTACTTGATTTTTATTTACTTGCAGTACTAGGACCTGGAGCCAGATCTTTTCACTGAATTTTATTCCCAGGCCTTTTTAAAATTTTCAGACAGGATCTCACTAAGTTGCTAAATTGCCTAGGCTAGGCCCAAACTTGCAATCTTCCTGCCTCAGACTCACAGAGTGCTGTGATTACAGGTATAGCACAACTTTTATTTGATTTTTGAATCATTGAATGTGATGAGGATGTCAAATTATGGCATGAAATAATTACTTTCAGATATGGAAAAAAATTTGAAGCTATATTTGTTTGTTTCAGCTTTATAAATGTACATTTGAGAAATAAAAATTATACATAGTTATACAATGAAATATTTTTATAAAGATATACATGTTTGAGCCGGAGGATTAGCTCAGTGGTTCCGGCGCCTGCCTCGTGAGCGCAAGGACCTGAGTTCGATCCCCGGTAACCACATATAATGCTGGTCATGGAGACATGCCCACGAACAATCAACACCGCATACCACAATGCCGGATGTGGTGGCTCACGCCTGTAATACCAGCACTCGGGAGGTAGAGACAGGAGGATTGCTGAGTTCGCGGCAGCTTGTCTGGGCACCATAGTGAGCTCGGGGCCAGCCTGAACTACAAAGCGAGACCCTGTCT
>PVIC010046035.1:0-14391 GCA_004025085.1 Thryonomys swinderianus
TTTGTAGTTTGGGTTGACTTTAGCAATCTTAGCAGCTGAAGGGTACTAATTTAATACTATTTTTGTCATAATGACCATGTCTGACCAAAGTCTTTCTACCTATGAGCATTACTTATCTGTGCTTTAAACATTGTCATATGGCCTTCTTAGTAGTTTCCTTGACATTTTGGTAGACTTTTAACCATGGAAACTTATTCCTGTGTTAGCTTTCTGGCATTGTGACAAAATACCTGAGAAAAATCAATTTTAAAAAAGGAAATATTTACTGGGCTCTTAATTTCCCAGGTTTCAGTCCTTTTTTCAGTCCAGATTGACCCTATTGATTTAGGCCTGTGACAAGGCAGAATATCAAAAAAGGGAGCTCATCGCTCGGTGTGCAAATGAGCTCACCTCACAGTGGCTGGGAAGAAGCCAGACAGAAGAGAAAGCTGGGTCTTAACACCTTCTCCAGAGCCTCTTCTTAGTGACTGAAACATTTCTCCACTTGGCCACACTGAAAAGTCCACTTGCCATCTAGGAGAGCCATATGCTGGAGACATAGCGTCTAACACATGACCCTTTGTAAGGACACTGAAGGTTCAATCATAACAATTCTTAGGGAGAGAATTTGTCAGGCTATTTCCTTAATATTTTAGAAATTTAATGCTATTATCTTTCTCCTTAAGAATATAGTAGATACAGAGAAAATATAATAAAAGTACCTGGGTCTTTTGCTAGCTTTTTTTTTTCTCCCTGAATATCTTACCCAATAGTCTCATTTTTAATTCTATTTTTTATTAGTTTTAGAGTCAGCAATAACTGGTGAAATGCAGTTACGAACATTATTATTTTATCCAAGTCAGGTGTCTCAAAATCTCTAAAATTTGTCTAATTAAAAAAAGTAGACAAAGTATCTTAAGACTTTCTGGTTTAACTAAACTGAACAAATACTCAAGTTAATAATCATTTAGTGTAATAAACACCCAATATTTACTGAGCTAGATCTCTTTATCTACTTTTATATAACTATAAATTGCCTTTTAGATAAATTTGAATACCATACATTTAAATTAATAAAGTGAAAGGCAATTTGAACTTTTGAAAATATTTTGTTAATTAATGTTATGTAGGCAGCCATGCTGTGTGTTGCATGTGTATTTGGTCAGATATAACTTACTGTACTTTATTGTTCTTGGAAAAATCTAAGTGATTTGCATTTCTTTTATCATGTTTTTACATACACCAGTAACACAATCACTTAATATCCCTATTAAGTATAACACACCGTGTGGTGTGATGTACTTTGATATGACTGGCAGTAAAATGGTGTTCTCACCCACAGGATGCTAACTTGTGACTAACATGGTGCACTGGGCTGTTAAAGCAGCTGCCATGTTACTAGGAAAAAGGAACTTTTCAGCTCCATTATTATCCACTGGGCCATCTTCCTATAGCCTCTAATATTTTGGAAATTTTAAATTATAGAGCATTTCTTACCACCCATAGTTTCTAACAGAGCAGAAAGCATATTTGTCATTTATATCCCAAGTTCTTCTAAAACATTAAATTCAAATTATCTTTTTAAAATGCCATTTCTCACTGCATGAATATACAATATATGTAAAACATGTAAAAAGAAAAAAAGAGTAAAAGAAAAATTATTTTTTTTTTACCCATCGTGGAATTTGAAAGTTTTATCTGATAATTTTAGATACTGACTTATACTTTTATTTTTACGTTTTCCATGTTACCTAAAAGTTATTTCGCTGAAAGAAAAATAACAGACACAACTAGTGAAAAAATTACTATCTAAAAACATAGTTTGCAATTATGTCTCTTATTTGTAAGATTATAATATTACTAAATCAGAAATATATGACTGAGAAAAATAATGCAATAAAATATTCAAAATTATTAATGACTTAGAATAGTGTGTTTCATTTTTATTTAGTTTTTTATAATATTCATCTATAGATATTAGCATCTTGCAATACTCAGGCTGGTGTGTAAGTAAAATTGTACTGCTACACCATCATACCCATCTAAAAATTTTTATCAATGGCTACTTTTGTTCTGAATCTGTCAAGTGGAAAAGTTGCAGTAATCATACAGATAACAAAACCTAAAATATACATTTTCTGGACTTTTACAGCAAAAAAAATTACAGATCCTTGTTTTATAATACAATTAAATGAAATGGAATAGTATTGTTGATCTCAAAGTAACAAGATAGACCTACCATCTATGACATTAGATGAATCTGTAGACAATTATGCTAAATGAAACAAGTCAGATACAAAAAGAAGGAAGATGCTGTATGATCTCACTGGTTTGTAGAACTTTAAAAAGTTGAATGCCTAGGAGTGATGAGTAGAACAATATTTCTACACTTAAGAGCAGGTAGTAAAAATGAGAAGCAGTTATTCAGAAGGTACAGTTTCCTTTCTGTAGGCTGAGTCCAGAGTTCCAATAAACAACATGAAGACAGTACTTAACACTGCACACGTACTGGAAATTTGCTAAGAAACTAACCAGGTGTTCTTGCAACAGTAAAGAAAAACACTGTGAGGTGGTGGATATGCCAATTAAATTATAGCTAGTAATCCTTTCACTCTATACGTATATATCAAACATTATGGTTAACCATATGCAATTTTAATTTAAAAACACAGAACCATCTCTGCAATCATCAGTAAAGGAAATAACAAAACACAATAGAAAAGACAATAAACCAAGTCATGGGGTAGTTTTTCTGAAAGCAAGTGTCAAGATTAGCTTTTGTAGCCAGGTGAGGTGGCTCATTCCTCTAATCTCAGAACTCGGGAGGCAGAGGCAGGAGGATTGCTGAGTTCCAGGCTTGCCTGGGCTACATATTGAGATTAGGGCTAGCCTAAACTACAAAGTGAGATCCTGTCCTAAAAAAAAAACAAAAAAAAACTTTTATTAACTTATTTCAAACATTGCCATGCTAATAGAAATACAGTTCTTTTTTGCCTCTGCATTCCAATTGAAAGATACCTACAAATGGAATGAGAATAGTATAAAGAAGACACTGAGAAACATTAACAATAGTATTGTTTTCAAGCGCTAAGCAAACAGCCATCACCCCCCCAATGATGTAAGTGAACTAAGACATGTTTAATAATTAAGTGATTTCAGATTTGTTTGGTTATACATTATTTTCTTCCATGAGAGAGTAATTCTTTGTCTTACAGTCAGCAGTCATGTGTTCTTAAGTGTATCCAAAGCAAAAGTCTTTTCTTCCACCCCACTCAACAGACATAGAATTGTTGGGACTGGGAGAAGTTCAGTGCTACAAAAATACATGAAATGTTATCATTCAAAAAATGGTAGATAACATCTGTCTTAGCACTGCGTTACAATTAATGTAATTCTGTAGAACTATACAATTTCTAATATTATAGATTATTATCAATTATTAAAATTGGAAAAATTCTAAAGTATGCTTAATTCTTTATAATTTGTCATATTTAATACATGGTCCTTTCGTGTGCTTTGTACTTAAAATCCTGAAGCCTGCAGTTTGAATTAAGACACTATTCTTTTTTTGTGTGTGTGCCAGTTCCATTTTCCTTACGTTTGAAAGTAAAATTGAAAGAGCTTTTTTGGTTTGGCACTTCACTTTTTAGCTAAATTCTTAACTTTACTTTGAATAATTTCTGTTCCCATAAGCAAGTTAAATGTTTTCGATTTTTAGCTCATTGTAAGGTCATATATCATTTATTTGTGATGTCTGATAATTTTCTGAGTACAAAACACTGCAAATATTTATGAAAAATCATACTACCATCACTACTGGACAATACTTTTAGTAATTGATAAGAGTGATATAGAAAAATGGAAATAAAAGTTAAACAGTTGTTTCTTTCTTTCTTTTTGATATAGGTTCCTTGAATTTCAAATAAAGAATCAGTAATGCCACCAACGTCGAATACCCCGCCTCAGTACCCACCTCCCGATGGAGGGTGGGGCTGGGTGGTGGTTGGAGCGGCCTTTATATCCATTGGCTTTTCCTACGCATTCCCCAAAGCCGTCACAGTGTTCTTCAAAGACATTCAGGAAATATTCAACACTTCCTACAGCCAAATCGCGTGGATATCATCCATCATGCTGGCTGTTATGTATGCAGGAGGTAAGATTCTTGGACAAAATAGAACTCTGGATTCAGAAGTCAGTTCCTTCAGGCCATATGTTCTTCATGCATGGTCTTGGTATATAAAACCCCTGATTTCATAGTCAATTAACCAGAAGAATAACTAGAGACACATTTTTAATGCTTTTAACATAATGAACTAGTCACTTCATTTTGTCTTAATTTATTATTGTCTTTATTTGTACAAACTAAAGTGTAGTAAAAGAGAGAATTTCTCTCTTTTGTATTTAATTTAAATAAACATTAGTATCATCTTTTACTCTTGCTTAGAGCTAACAGAAACACTCATTCAAGCTACAATAAATAAACTAATTCCTTATTGCTATGAGTCGTTAAATGGTGACATCTTTCTATTTAAATGGTTTTCAGAAGATTGCTGTGTTACATCCTATGTTAAAATGAAGGTGTGAGTCTTGAGGTCTAAGGAATAGTGAGAGATGTACCATATCACTTCTAAGTATTTTTAAAAAAATAGGTGTTGTCATTGCCGGGCTGCACACCAGAGGGTGAGGCACAGAGTCACACATGCACACCAGACTCTGGGGAGGTTTCTGGAACGCTTCCGTTTAATGAACGCAGTGCAGGGCCTTACATAGCACAAGCGGCAGGAGGGGTTTGCGGTGGTTATTGAGATTAGTTTGTGGTTGTCAGAGGAGGGGCCCAGTGATGGAGGGACAGGGCAGCTCTGGCCATGGCACGCCTGTCAGCTCCTTGCTTGCTTGGTCTCAGCTTAGTCTACCAAGTCCCTGGGGCTCTCTCAGGGCCCAGGAGGGCATGCGGTGCAGTCGGCTCAGCCAGACCTGGATGTTGCCATCAAATAGGATTCTGGATTATTATATGACCTGTCATCTCTAAATCAGTTTTAACAGGTGACAAAACTGCTGTATATTTTTTAAAACATCGTTATTTTGAATATATGCATTTTGGACTCTCAGATTTTTTCAACTGTGTATTCCATTCCAAGGGACACTTATGGACTCAGAGTATAAGAATTTTTAAAATCACATAAAATATCTAGTGTCATTTCTCTTTACATGTAAATATAAATGGTCTGAGTGAAAGACATAAAGCATTGGTAATGGAGTCCAACATTTAGAAGTATTTATTTGCATTCAAGACCTCTCAGTACTTTATATGTGTGACATAACTTAAGCCTCTCAAAAACCTGTGAAATAAATGTTCTCTTCTCTCTATTCTGTAGCTGAAGAACTAGAGATAAGATGCTCTTCCAAGTCAAACAGCTCATTAGTGGCACATAAAAACTGAGACTTCGCCAAGCGTGGTGGCTCACACCTGTAATCCCAGCACTCAGGAGGCAGAGGCAGGAGGATTTCTGAGTTTGAGGCTTGCCTGGGATACATAGTGAGCTCAGGGACAACCTGGACTACAAAGCGAGATCCTGTCTCAAAAACAAACAAACAAAAAAAAACGTGAGACTTCATTTAATCACTGTGCTGTCTGCTTATTTTCTTCTTCATATCTACAAAATGACAGAACTAGCAGCGAACCAGGACTTCTCCTAAGCAGACACAGCGTTCTTTCCTTACAATATAGTGACTTGCATACTACATTTGCTAGGGTCATTCATTTAGTGACATTTACGATGCTTTCTCTCTGCTGCCCTACCGAAGAAAAATCCGATACTGGCATGTGTGTGTATGATGTTACTGTTAGTTTTTATTTTTTTTCGTTGCAAGTTATTTTTAATCCACATAGGATTGAGAAAACTGATACATTTTTATTTTAATCTCACAAGGTACCTTTAATACACTTTTTGGGTGTGTCAATGAAAAATTCTGCATCTAATAGGCTTTTTAAGAATCTCTTTTGGATAACTGCTGTAAGGATCATAACAATGGTTTTTTTTCTCATGTTTCTAGAGAAAATAAGTGTTGTAGAGCGGAGTTGCTCTTCTGTTCCATGGGGCAGGTGTTCGTTAATAATACTGTGCTAGAGCAGCAGATGAAGTGATACCGAGCTGAGCTGCAACAGCTATGAATGTTAGATCTCACCTCACCCTTCAGCACAGCCAAAATAGACTTCTCTAGTGACATGATATTGATTGAATTTGGATGTCAGGTCCGATTCCGCTCATAATTTTCTGTTGAGCAGGTTGCTGATTAATTCATAGGTAAGACAAAAATTCCTGTAACCTTTTAGGTCAGTCTCACGTTAGTCTGTTTAGTTTTTTGCACGCCAACTCAAAATGTCAGTGGCTAAAAGCAGTGTAAGTCCCTTTCTTGCTCCAGCCGTATTCCGTCTAGTGGCCGCGCCATCCCGGGGCTTCTCACTCTCCCCCAAACCCGTTCCAGCTGGTGGACAGACAATGAACCTAGACCGTGGGGAAGATCAGGTGGAGTAAGGGAAAGTTCAGGCCTTGCAGGAATCAGTGTCCTGCCTGCCGCCCGTGAAGGACGAAAAACATGGCTGCTCAACACACAGCTGAAATCCTGCATAGTGCTCCTGCTCCCCACCAGGCAGACTCCCCACTCCTCAGCCTCTGAAGGCCCGTCCCTCCCTCCAGGGCCCTGGACTTACCATCCTAGTGGGCCTGTGTGCAAAAATCAAAGGCCTCAGTAACTTGAGATGTCTGCCCAGCCGTCAGTAATCATCAGTTTAGTTCTGTGTTATTAATCTGGTATTCTGAGGAGAAAAGTGAAGTTCCAGTGTACAAAGATATTTCCTCCTTACAGCACCTTCAGGGTTGGGAGAAGCCATTGTTGTCAATCAGGAAAGAACATTCTTCTCTGAAAAAGATATAGAGGGTTGCCATAAATTAAAACATCATGGCAAAGTAAACAGTTCCTCAGAGAGGCCAAATATTGGGATTGTTTGAATTCAAAACCTAAGTGGTGGTTAGGAAAACTATAAGGAGAAAATATACCAAAACTGTCAGGAAATATTGTCTTCCCAACATCAAAACAGATCCCAAAACCACAGTCACTAAGTCATCTTGAAATCAGTACTGGCTGGAATAAACATATAGATACACGGGGCATAACAAACCCGAAACCAAACTACTAACCTGTCCAGTGACTCCTTGCTGGACATCTGGCTTTCCACTGTGCAAAACTACCACACTAAAACATAAATTCCAATTGAATTATGTTAAAAAAAACCCGCATTTCTCTCACACTTGAGAACTCTCACAAGGCCAATATGAAATGCAGCTTTCTTGCCAGGTATGATGGCTCATGCATGTAATCCCAACACTCGGGAGGCAGAGGCAGGAGGATTGCTGAGTTCGAGGCTTGCCTGGGCTACATAGTGAGCTCAGGGCCAGACTGAACTACAAAGTGAGACCCTGTCTCAAAAAAAAAAAAAAGCAGCTTTCCTAAAGAAAAACCAGTGTGAAGATGTCATCCAGCCAGTACAGCATAGAATTTTGGATGTCTGTAATACGTTTTCAGCATCAGAAGCAAAATGTATTAACAGACCTGCTTTCTACAACTTGGCATAGATCCAAACAGAACATTAGAATGACAAATACCCCTAAATGTAATTTAATCTTCTCAGAAAGCTAAATCTCATTATGAAATTACAATAAGTAAATACCAATACTATATTTATCATAAATAAATGAGATCATTGTATTGAAAGTTGTTTCTTTTTTGAATATATACAGTGTCAATCTGAAAAGATGAATGGAACTCCTGAAATTCATAAAATGCTAGTGTTACAGTTCTAAATTTGTAAAACTGTACCTTAAATATTTAGGTTTGTAGATTGATAAAGATTACCAAGTACCTGATTCTTTTAAGAAAGCAATGCTAGATATATGGACACACCTATCGGGGTAACTGAGGATAGCAATATGTAAGTGAAGCCAGGAAAGTACTTGGGATGTTACCCAACCCCCCTGTTTGTTAGGGCTGAAATGTTTTACGTGTTCTCCATAGCCATGAAGGAAAGTCAGGAGTAGCAGAAATTCTCTTACCCATTAATCGTTCTCATAAAACTGGAAACATAATTCCAGGTCCTTTGCCTGTGGGATAGAAATGCTAACTGTCATGCCCACTTTGCTTGTAGATATAGACATTCACATGACTTGGGAATAATACCCATATCTAATTCTGATAATTAGATTTTAATGTATAAACAAAACTAATTTGCCTCTTTAAAGCTATCCTCTCAATATGAAGCATTTTCCTTATGTGGTTTCAGACCATTTATTTCAGATATAGCTGTTTAGAACAAAAGTGTGATAGATTTATCTAAAGTGCAATTATTAGTCTCATTACTTAATTGCAGTGCTTTTTATATTTCAAGTGCAGTTCATAGAATTTCTGTTTCTGAATACCGGGTCTTTGTAAAAATGTGTAGTCCTCAGCCTTCTCATCAACTCCCTTTTACCTGAAAAAAAAATTTTTTTTGAGACGATTTCACTTTATAGTTCAGACTGACCCTGAACTCACTTAGGTAGCCCAGGTTAGCCTCGGACTCTTGGCAATCCTCCTCCTCTGCCTCCCAAGTGCTGAGATTTCATGCATGAGCCACTGTGCCTGCCATTGTGGTATGTGGTACCAGAGATTGAACTTGGGACCCTGCACTTGCGAGGCAGAAGCTAAACCACTGAACTAAATCCCCAACCCCTTGTAGAATTTCTGTTGTCCTTGGAAACTTGAATTTTAATAGGCATGTCTTTTAACTAGCTTTTATTTATATACAATATCAGGGTTCACTGTTGTAAAACAACCAATATTTGATTTGCAAGTATTTAAATTTTTCTATAGTATTTCACAGGCCTCTATTCATAGAGGCCTTTTTGGTTGATGATCATAAAATAAATTCAAAGACCATGAGGTGAAAAGGCTTGTGGTTTACTATGAAGTGTAATGAGTCTGTCTACCAAGTCACTGAAATATTCTGTTCAACATACTGCTAATTACATTAGCCTAGAGAACATCTAAGATCTGACACGCTCATTAGGGCTCTGCACTAAACCTATTAATCACCACGGTGGGGTCATTGAGTAAGATGGAGCATGTTCTAAGGCCTGGCCTGTGATGTCAGGGCCCGAGTCTCTTGTAGTAATTAGATGGCATCTGGGCCTTGGTAGGAAGGTATTATCTTCCCTTCTGATGTCTGAATTAAAAGTGGAACTAATAAAAGGTATGCAGAAAGAATGCAAAAGAATGCAAATTATGCTTCTACCTTACTTCATCCTTAGAATAATGGTGCTAAATTACGGCAACCCATCTGGCCGTCCATATGGTCTCTGGGAGCTCTTGAAATTTTTAGCAAATAGGTCAAGCAAGGTGGTCACCCCATTAATACAGCACTAAGAAGAGGTAGGAAACACACTACGGTTTAAACTTTTTACATTGTTTACAGAGCTATAGGATTTTATTTTGTAAACGGTGATTACATGTGATTAGTTTTCCTGCACTGTTTGTCTGCTATTCTCTCGAATGATAATTACTGGCTGGCAGCACAGTTACTGAGTACAGATCTTCAGCTGCCACACTGTACGAGTGTGTCTTGTGTTTTTTTCTGGTATTATCTGTTCTGTCTTGAAAGACTCAGCCACTCTGAAGAACATACTCGGCTCTTCCCGGCCACATATCTGGTTTATGTGGTGGTGGCCACCAAATGGGCTGAAGGGTTTGGTTGTATGCGGGGTCACATTATGCAGATGACCAAGCAATGGACCCCATTGCTTATTTTACCGGAGCCGGAGAACCAAGAAGCTTTAGCAGAGAAGGTTCATGGTCACGATATGCAGTGTGTATTTTTTCTGTTCCTTTAAAAATTTAAATATACTCATATTATTCTGCTTGGAACTCTAAATGTTTTGCTGAGTAGGGAGACTATTAAAATAATTCATATTGTGCTTTCTTTCAGCAGCCATAGAAATGAAATTATTCCATTCCCATGTTTGAGATAACTACAGTTTTCTTCCTAGCTTTACAAAACTCAGAAATTCTAGCAGGTATGCTTAGTTGGTGCAAGTGGGGCTGGACCTCTTATGGCAATGTTGTGTGAGCTTTACTTTTTATCCATCATATACATATCGCTACAGTCTCTCTAGGAAATATGGTACAGTGTGGTGCAAACCATTGTTCTGTTCATCTATCCATATACACCTCTGTGCTTCCCAGCTTTTCTCCCCTTAGGGAGTAGTCAGCTGACCAGTAATGACCAATGAAATGGAAATGAGGGACACATCACCTTGGACACCAGGCCAAGGCAGTTTGATCTGGTTTAAAGCATTCCTGTCTTCTTCTCCTATTGCTTATTAAATGGCTACAGGGGCAAAGGAGATCTTTGATGTATATCAGCTTTTGAATGAGAAATTATATAAAATTAAAGTTTTGATGATGGTTATGCAGAAGAACCTAGATTATACTGATCATTATAAACACAAAAGTTTAGTTTGTTGTGTAACTGTAATATAATTTATGTAAGTCAGTGCAGAGGCACGAGCACAGACTATGAGGTCATCTATTTAAATTCAATCATGGGGATGTACTTGGAGTAGACCTCAGAGTAGAGGGAGATTTCACTATCTAAAATGGAAAAAGTTATTGTGGCTATTATTCTTGTCAGTTTTTGTAGGCAAGAAACTGAGAGGCAGGCACTGGAAAAAGACAGATGACGAATTAAATCCTTCTCATGGAGCTTTCTGTGGTTAAATGTCTCTGCCTTTCCTGAGACAGGAACTGAAAGGGACAAGGGTCACGGACACATTGCAACTCTGCTTAGGCCTTTGAGCTATTCCTACAGTTCAATAGGGTGATCACTGAGTACAAATAATACCAGATTTTTATCAAATGCTACTTTTAATACAAAACATAAGAAACTGTATTGGCATTATTTCTGACTAATCCATGTGCTTTAGACCAGTGACCCTTTTCCTTACTGTTTTTTTTTAAACAATCTATTATATGCAGTTCTGTTTTGGTTGCGAGTAACAGAACCCTGATTTAAAAACCCTTGGGGCCCAGAGGAGTGTTTATCTAGAGCAGTGATGTTGTTCTGCCCAGGCACTAACACCAGTGATTCTGTTTCTTCTGAAGGGTGCATTGTACCCTTTCCTCTAACATCTACTCCTTCTGGAGGGTCAGCTCTGGGTCCTTGTATCAGAGCCCTTCTGCCACATAAGACAGGTAGGACCATCTCAGCTGCATCCTTCAGGCTCCCCATGCCAGGAGAGAGAGACTGCCCTTTATCCTGTGTTTTATTTTGACAAATTCTGGCCAAGACTGTTAGGCTCTGGCCTGTGCACCTGCATGTTCCCCGGAAGCAGTGGTGAGTGAAAGACTAACTCTGGTACCCAAAGGGGAGCTGTACCTCTGAACCAGGAAATGAGCAGGTCTCTGGTCCGAAGGTGACACTCTTTCCACAAAGAAGGATTCTGAAAAAACAAGCAGTAGTCCTCACTACTTAACTTTTCTTAAAAAAGAGATAAATATATCATTTTCCAGGAATGAAATCATTTTTTGGTTTTTACTAATCACTCATAGGAACTTTGCAGTTGGATACTTTCTGCCTAGCTAGCTAGATAAGGCCGGGTGTCAGAGAGCACATACACTATGTCTACAAGCACATGCTGTTGCCCAGTGACACTGAAAACAGAGCCTGTTGGGCATGATAGCTGGAAAAAGACAAGAGACAGGTTAACAGTCGATTCTGTGGGCTTCATTCATGTGTGGTGGTGTCTCCCCTTGGCTCCTGCCATTTGGGCACTAAACATTGTCCATCCTTTTGAACTTCTTTCCTGTAAGTAGAGAATTCCCAATTTTATCATTTTTTGCCTCTACAGTTAAAAAAATCAGAAATTCACTTTCTCAGAGTTCTCTGCCCTTAAGACCTGGAGATAAGACCCAGGCCCTGTTGATCTGGTTTAGTGAGGCTACTTTTCATTGAGAAATACCTGATGTAAAGATGTAGATGCTTCTTTGAATGTAATATTCCTATATAATCTATAATTCCTTGGCATAAAAATAGCCTGAAGTTTGGATGTTGGTGGGACTTTACTCACTGCTGGGACAAAATACCCAACATCCACATTTAAGGGCTAAGTTATTTTGACTCACGGTTGGTGGAGCTTGCAGTCCATAGTCAGCTGGCCCCAAGGTGTGGTGGAATGGCAGAAGGCATTGTAGGGGAGAAATGGTTCATGATGTGATGGGGAGGAAGCAGCAAGCAGCCAAAGCAGAAGCAGTAACAAGGGCAGCAGGGAAGCCTCCCTGTCTAGTCCATCCAGGCTATGGTGCACCCAGGGTGGACTGTCCCATTATCTACATCCAGGACTTTGCTAAACCAGTCAGTGGACTAATTTCGTCATCATGTCCCCCTGATGCCAGCATCTCGTCTTTAGTCCCAGCATTGCACACCTTAGATCTGGCCACTTCTAAAGAGCCCACCTGCGATCACATGGGGCTTTGGGGGTACATCTGGATGCAAGCCATGAGAGAATCTGCACTTGGAGTTCTACCCTTCCTATCTTCTGGGATTTCTTCTTATGTCCTTTTTGAATTCTTCCTTCTTTAACTAAGATATATGGTAAATATATGTGGAGCTAGGCTCCTAAAGTTTTCTTTAGGAGAGGCAGTCTGAAATACCTTAGGATTAAAGAATTTGCAGTAGCTTTTTTCAATTAACCATTTTAAAGGATCTGTAAAATGGAAATTAAATTTCACGTGTTTACATGCTATGAGTAATTGGATGGATCATGTCTGAGAATTCAGAGTAATATATTATGAATGCTTATTTCTTAATTTATCAGTAACTGTGGCTGTGTAGTTGGACTACTCTGTAGAGGTTTTAAATGATGGATCTAGATGGATGTTGTTGAACAAAATCTTTCTCAGCTAATTAAAATTGCTTTCCATAGGATTCTTTAATGTAAGACCCCACCAGTGGCAGAAACTGTCCCTGAACACTCATAGCCAACTATTTGTGTGCAGTCATTGGGGGTGTAGTTGCCTGTGTCATCCAGTTCCACAGCTGTGGAGAAAACCTTACATCATATCATTCAGTCATTTGTTTATTCCACAGATAGACATTGTGAATTTACTGTGTGCCTTTACAGTGTGAATTTACATGAAGTTACTGTTGTGGCCTTGGGAAAGTCACGCTGAGCCATCAGACACTAACTGTGCTTTCAGCATGTGAAAGACCAGTTTAGATCTTTCCTTATTTATTTACAATTGTAAAATGTATTTGTGAAGAAACATTGAAACGTTTGTAAGAAACATTGAACTGCGCAAATGGAAACACCTCTCATACCTGAGCAATCAGTGTCTCTGTGAGTGGAACTTGCAGGACAAAGTGAAGAGAAATGGATGAGTGAGAGGAAACAGTATCTGTGAAATCCCTGGCAATTACAGAAAGTTGTAGTAGCCAAAGGAGGTGAACACGACTGATGTATGCTGTCAAGACAGAGAAAGGTATAGGAGATGGCCCCTAGAGCATGCTGGAAATGATCTTGGGCCTCTTTGCATCCATATAGGCATGCAAGAAGAGTACTGAAGGATGAGAATCACAGGTATTAATATAAATTTGCTTACAGTGCCATAAAAGACTATAATAGATTAGGTGGCCTAAACAACAGAAATTTGTTTGTCATCCTTCTGGGACCAGAAGTCCAAATGCAAGGGGCCAGCGGGGTTGGTTTCTGGTGAGTCCTTCCCCTTTAGTTTGTAGGTGTTCTCCTTGCTGTGTCCTCATATGGCCTGTTTTTAATGTACACACATTCCTGATGTCTCCCTATCTACTTAGAAGAACATTTGTCACAGTGGATTGGGGTGCTACTTTAGCATTTTTGGTGACCTACTTTAACCTTGTTTTCTTATAGGTTGCATCTCTAGAGATAGTCACAATAATAGTTAGGGTTTCAAGGCAGATTTTTGCAGGGGCCTAAGTTTATAATAGGTACCAAGCTCACAACTCTTAAGTACTGTAGTCTTTCTAATCCATTTTAAAAACAGATTCACAACACAGAATGTGCTGAAATACAAGAGATTTGCTCTAAAAATTGCTATGAAAACACTGAATTAACAAATTAAAAACTGTTACCCCTTGGGGAAGTGCAGGTGGTCCCATGAGCCTCTTGTCATAACAGCACAAATTTTCTGTCAGCTGAGCAATATGTGACCCTATGTACTGTACACTTCTGTATAAAAACATCTGAATTATACTGTTGATTCATTAGTGTTGAACTTAGGGCAAGGTGAACTATAAATAATTCTTAAGTGAAGCTTATCTAACACACACACACACACACACACACA
>PVIC010046036.1:0-14386 GCA_004025085.1 Thryonomys swinderianus
GATCTTCTCTTTGATATGAGCACCTGTGGATGTAAATGAGCTCTAGAAAGTATGATAGTTTTTTGTAGGATGGGAAATTTCCAAAGGAAATTTGGTGTGGGAATGTAATGAAGGGAAGGAATAAATATGATTCTGAAAGAAAATAAAAGGCCATGTATATAGGAGGTGGGGAAGTATGGGTGAGTAGGGTTGTGGGTAAAAATGAGAATTAACTTGTGTCATATGTTGGTACAAATTCCCCAATGTTATGTGTGATTGTGAGATGTATATAGAATGTACCAATAAAGAATTCAATTAAAAAAAGAATGTATCATTAGCTATTGTAACATGCTGTGTGAGAAATGTCTTCCACTTACCCCATCTCACTGTAATTTTATATTTTTTTATCAACAGTTCCTCAGACCACATTCCAACCGACCCAGCTCCCCGTAAACACCATCTCCTTTTTTCTTCTATGAGATCAGCTATTTTAGCTATCACAGATGAGTGAGACCATGACTTACTTGTCTTTCTGCACCCTGTTTATTTCCCTTACCATGATGCCCTCTAGGTTCAACCATGTAGTTGCAGATAACTGGATTTCCTTTTTGTAGCTGAATATTATTCAACTACGTATGACACATTTTCTTTGTCCACTTATCCATTGGTGGACATAGCTTATTACACAGCTTGGTTACTGTGAATACTGCTGGGATAGACATGGGAAAGCTGACACTTTCTCAGGTTACTGATGCCATTTCCTTTGGCTATGTATTTAGAAATGGGACTCCTGTATCATGTTAGCTCTACTTTTAATTTTTGAGGATGCTCCTACTACTTTCCATAATGACTATATTAATTTACATTTCCACCAAAGTGTCCAAGGGCTTCTTTTTCTCCACATTCTCACCAATGCTTTGGTCTTTTTGTCAGTAGTCATTCTAACTGCAATAAGGTCTAGCTCATTGTGATTTTGATTTGCATTTATCTGATGATCAATGATGTTGACCATTTCTTGGTATACCTGTTGTCCATCCATTTGTCTCTTTTTAGGAACATCTATCTAGGTCTTTTGGTCCTTTTTTATTTTCTTGCTACTGCATTGAGTTTCTCTTATATCTTGGATATTAACCTCTTCCAGATGTATAGTTTCCTAATATTTTCTTCCATTCTATAGGTTGTTTCTTCCACTGTTGATTCCATTTTGCAGCACAGAAGATTTTTGACTTGATGTCATCCCATATGTCTATTTTTGCTTTTGTTGTTTTTGGCTTTAAGAACATATTCAACAAATCGTAGCTCAGATTAGTACCATGTTGTAGAAAATATGTCTCCTTGTGTTTTCTGTTCATCACTTCATCCTTTCCGATCTTATATGCAATTTTTTATCCGTTTTGAGTTGGGTTTTGGATATGGTATGAGCTAAGGGTCCATTTTCCTTCCTCTGCCTGTGTATTCCCAGTTTTCTCAAAACCATTTATTCAACAGACTTTCGCTTTCCTTCCTCATTACGTGTTCTTGGCAGCTTAACCAGTTTAAATATTAGATGGTTATAAATGTGTGGATTTATTTCTGGGCTCTTTATTCCGTTCCGTTTGTCATTATGTCAGCTTAAAATGGGATTGGAGGGAGATTTTCAGTAAGGCAACTGGAAGTGACTAGGTGAACTGAAAGAATAGGCTCCTCCAGATGAACAAAATGAGAAGAAACAAAAATAAAACATGTTTTCTATGTTCAGAGAAGAAGCAAAACAAAACAGCTGGCATGAAATACAGGAAGAACAAGAAACAAGGAGATAGGAAGCTTGTAGCACAGTCGCAATGATTCTTTTGTAGAAATCTATCATTCTTCAGTTTTGTCTCTAGACTGTGTAGACAATAATTCTATTGGAGACCATGACATTAGGCCCTATGCTTGTTTTAAATGAAATAGAAACAGATCAATAACTTCCAGTTCAATAAATGAGGCCCTACTTTCTATTTCTATAAACGAAGCAGAAAGACACCAAGAGTTTCCAGGAGTTCAGGAAGTGAGCATTGTCATATTTATGCATGGAAGTTGCTAAACAAATTTAACTCTGGAAATTCTTCTTTACAGAATAAAATAAAGACCAAAGACTTAAGATTTCCTAAACAGTAAATGGAAGTGTTGTTACACATATAATATTCATGTGGGGCAATGACAGATTACATTTAGTCGAGTTAGTATTGCTTACAAATTTTATTTTATTTTTATTTTATTTATTTATTTATTTTTCTTTTTGGAGACAGGGTCTCTCTTTGTAGTTCAGGCTGGCCCTGAGCTCACTATGGTGCCCAGGCAAGCCGCCGCAAACTCAGCAATCCTCCTGTTTCTGCCTCCCGAGTGCTGGGATAACAGGCGTGAGCCACCACGTCCAGCTTGTGGTATGCGGTGTTGATTGTTGGTGGGTGTGTCTCCACGCCCAGCATTATATGTGGTTACCGGGGATCGAACTCAGGTCCTTGCGCTTGCGAGGCAGGCACCGGAACCACTGAGCTAACCCTCCGGCCCTACAAATTTTATTTTTTAATTGATACATCTTTATAGTACATGATAATTACATTCATCATGAAGGATGCATTTATACACATATCACAGCTTTATTCTTTTCTTTTTTTAATCCCCTTTCCTCCTTCCAACCTTTCTTCTCCTTTATTTCCATTTTTTCTTTCAGTGTTTTTTCTTTAAATTCATTTTTCTTTCCTCCCTTCCCCTTCCCAATTTCTCAATCCCTTTCCCAATTGAACAAGTTCTTCCTATTTCCTGATATCTCTCCTCCATATTTATATTTTGGATTTCTCACACAACTGTAGTAACATAATATTTATAACTGGGCACCTGGTCTATTCCATGGAAGATTATGGTCTCAAAATGCATCCATTTACCTAAAAAATACTTTATCCTTCTTTATGGCAGGGTAGTACTCCAATGTGCATAAATATATATTTTCCTTATCCATTCATCTGTTGATGGCATACAGTGCTTCCAAGATTTATCTGTTATAACTGTGCTGGTGTAAACATGGATGTGCATGTATGACTGTGATATGATGCCTTTAACTCTTTCAAGAAGATGTCTATGAAAGGAAGAGCTAGGCCAAATGGAACCTCAACTTTAGGTCTTTTGAGGAATCTCTATACTGATTTCCATAGTGGTTGTACCAGTTTATACTCCTACTAAAAATGAAAACGAGTTCCTTTTCTCCCTGAAGCCTCTCCAGAATTTATCACATGTTCATTTCTTGATGATAGCTATTTTTTAAGCTAGGAATTTTTAGACTTTCACTTTTTCATCTCCTGTGTAACCCAGAGTAGATCCCCTCTTCTATTTCATAAATACGGTCCTATATTTCTGTCTTAGCTAGATCAGGAAGAAATACAGCCATACATAAGTTCTGTAATCAAACTAAGTTTAAAATTCTACTTTACATTTGTTGACCAAGTTCTCTGGGGCAACTTATTTTATCTAAAGCCTTAAATTAAAATGAATAACAATAATAGATACTTTTTATTATCATTATTATGTTCTTCAAATCATACAGTCCATACTAAGGTATTAGGACAATTCTTCATATATAAGCAGTGGTAGGTAAACAAAAGTTATTTGTATGGTTATCAGTAAATTTGGCAGAATGTTATGGATTGGGTCTAGATGTCCACTCAAAGCCCCATGTGGTCATAGGCTTGATCTAGAGTGTGTGAAACTGAAGTTGATTCATTATACAATGCTAGGCTCAAAGACACTATAATTAAGGGCGTGAGTGCCGCCCACCCTAAGTAATCCGAATAAAATAAAAGGGCAGGGAGATGCATTAAAACTCTCTTGTTATCTTTGCTGAATTTTGTGCACTGTCATTTCTTTTCTGCAAAGCTTGTTTAAAATCCCAGCCTTGGAGCCACCAATTAGGGACCGAAATCTCTAAGAAATGTAAGCCAAATTAACTCTTTCTATTTTGACTTTGGGTGTAGGGTATTTTATCTCAGCAACAAGAGTGACTAACCATAGAGTGAATGATCTTTAGCAATTCCTGCAGTTACTCAACTTTCCACTAGCCTAGGCTCTGTATCTTGATAGTTTCCTGAATTTGACTTCTGTCTTCACCTGTAAACCAAGTAGAACAGAAAAAAGAAACATAAAGTGTTCAGTGAGCAGCAGAAATGTGTGGGAATATGTCTATGTGCAGAAGGAGGAAGGAAAAATGTGTAAAGGAACCACAAGCAGATCTCAGACCTGCACCTGGAGCCAAGGGGGCATTAGGCATCCAGATGTTGAACAGAAGTATTTGAACCCAAAAGGACATAGGATATTGTGATTTAGAAAACTTAGCACATCGTCTAGCTTGCTTTTTCCTTTTATAAACAGAACTCAGAAGCCATCAGACTTCTTGTATCTTGTGAATGGAATAAGATGTGTGAATAAGTTTTGTACATACCACCACTGTTCAAATGCAGCTGCTGCTCTGTGATTAAACATCTTGCTTAAGAACCCAAAGGGTATAAGCTATTTGTCTTATATTTTCCAAGCTGGCTCTAGTCATTTAAATGAAACTGATCATTAGGTTTGAGAAAAGAAGAGAAACCTTCCCTGAAGGTAGCCGTGCACTGGAAAAAATTATCAGTAATACACCAAAGATAATATGTGCTAGGGTTAAGTAAACTAGAAACTAATTGTACACATTCTTGGGTTTCTGGATTGATTTCCTCACTCTGCCACTTTCTGGTTGTACAGCCTTGATTTGGAGAATTTACTCAATCCCTCCAAGCACCAGTTCCTTCTTCAAAATGGGAATAATGACTATATGTTCTTAAAGGAATATCTGGAGGATTAAATAAGGTAGTGACTAAGATCTTGCTACAGTGCTTGGAATAAAATATTCAGTAAGGATTAACTATTATTATTATTGGCAAAATAATAGAAGACAACATGAAAATAATAAATAACTCCAACATTGATGAGGAGGCAGACACAGTGCCTGAACGTGAGGATAAGGAATGGACAAAAATGTAAATTCAGAGACAGAATGAACAAATAACTCAGCCAACATGACTAGATGTACTGCCAGCCACTTCTAATAATCTCATGCTTCCAGGGGGTGTTCCAAAGGCATCTGCCACCAAGCAGGGATTTTAAATCAATCCTTGCTGCATATCATTCCTTCAACTTGATATTTTGTGCCTGGAGCCTTCCTATTAGTCACTTTATAAAGAAACTCCGAACCGAAATAAATCTCCAGTTGGAAGATAGACTCCAAAGCAGCTAGAAAAAGTGTGTCATCATACCGAAGCCTGCTGAGATTTATCACACCTACTTTTGCTCATTCACTTTCAAATACAGTTCTTCATAAATATTTCCTGGGGCTTTCAAATAAACAAAAAAAATTTTAGCTGTGAGAGTCCAGGACCTAGTTAGGTACCTACTGTCTATGCTAAAGGTCAGCAAACATTTTCTGATCAGGCCAGGCAGTAAATATGTTGTGTGGCCGAGTCAGAGTCTCATCCACACTTATTTGATTCCACTATTACAGCACAAAAACAACCATAGACCATATGTAAATGAATAGGCAAAGGCATGATCTTATACAGTTAGATTTGTAAACAGGTGGCAGGCTGGCTTTGGCCCATTGGGGGTAGTTTGCTGACTCCTGCTCTGTACATAGACTTGATGCTGAAACTCAAGTTAACTTGGGTTAAAGCTCATGAAAATCAACCATGGGGTCAAAGACTATTGTTGACTAGAGATTAGCTGAATTACCATGAAAAGCTTCCAACTAAAAAAAATGGAGAGGCAATAAACAGCGTCAGTTTAAAGGGAGGAAGCAACTTCTGCAGAAAAAAAATTATAACGTGGGGGAAAAATCATAATATATGGTATATACAGAATTTACTTTTTAAAAAACACTAGGAAGGTCTCAGACACATTTTGGGCCTCATTTTCAGTTTTCTTATGTTCAGAGCAGGACTGATGATTGGAAGAAACACACCCTCATTTCCCCGGGACAGACCTAGGGTGTCAGTTGTCTGTGACCAACAGTAAGTGCCTCTTTTTGAAGAAGCACTTTCATCCACCGTATAAATTTATGGCCACAACTATAATTAACAAAATGAGTTTTAAATTGTAACACTGATAGGTATATATTACTTAACATTTTATCAAAACTTGGGCAAAAGTCTATAAACACAGACTGTAGAGTAAGATAAGAGAAAGCAAGGGCTCTGAGTCAGGCAGAGTTGGGTTCAAATCCAACTTAATCACTTTCTGCAGATCTTGAGACAACATACTAGATCTCCCTGATTCTCAACTCCTCAAATATAATAATAAATGACAAAGTAATGTTGTTATATTTAAATGTATTGGCAATGTTCAAATTATTAACTGTATCTTATTGTTATATTATATAACTGAGTGGAATAAATTAGCTGTGTTGGGGCAAATATCATTTTCCAGAAGCAGAAGATGTGCTATGGGAGAGAAATGATTTCTTTGTCACTAAAGTTAATCAAGAAGCCCCATGGTGTTTCCTGAGGATTTTCTTTTTTCATTTTTTTTTAGGTACTTCTTTGCTTTCTTGGAAATATCTATTTTCTGTGTTCTCTAGATGAAGTATTCCAATAATGCTAAACAGCTAACATACAAATAGATAGTTCATCCTTGGGTATCTCCCTCTTCTAAGGCCCAAAGAAATAGACAAATATGAACAGAATTGGAATAGGTGGTGAATTATTTAGCTGAAATTTTAAAGAATGCTTCTCTCTCTGGTACTTGCTATGGTTGGCTGTCATGCAGGTCAAATGCTTGAGCTCTTTGTACACTCTTACCCTCCCTCCTTGACATGGGGTTTCTGACACCCCTGGCTTTCTGAATTATGAACAGGATGGAGTGTGTTGGCCTATTCCATGCAACACTCATATGTTAGATCTCATTTCTGATTTCTTACTCTAGGATCACTGATTTTCCATTACAAGGACACACCTAAAATTTTTTAAAGAATATCTCATTTAAATGAATTAAGGAAACAATAGAAAAAAATATTGTAAGGAAGGAAAAGAAAAATGAGGCGTGACTAAAGTATGAAATCCATAATGAACTGAATCTAGTGAATTTCATATTAATACTGATAATTCACTTATAATTCCCATATGTACCAAGTATCTCCTATGTAATAAACACTGTACCTTTACATCATGATGATGATGATAATGATGATGATGATGATGACAACGATAATGATGACAAAGGAGATAACAATCCTTAACATTTGTTGAGAACTTATGATGGTATGAAAGAGATAGCCAGGGCCCCATTCTGCAGAAATATATAGGCTAGCAGACCTACTGAACCATTCCAAGTACTACCAGTGCTATGTGAATTATAGATACAAGAGGAGGAGTTTACTAGGGGCCTGGCCTAGTCTAAGGATCTATAGAGTCAACAAATAACATAATCAGAATCTTTGAGTTTTGAGATGACTCTAACTGGGCTGGAAGAAAAGAAAGGGAATGTGTGGATGTCAGAGATGATGATTATTTGAACTAAAACAGTGGCAGTGTTTGTAAAACCATCAAGCTACAGGAGGAGCCCTATCCAGAAATGCTTTCTCCTCTGAATTCCAGTTATTTGTTGGTACTTGCCTCTTTCAAAACCTCAAAATGACTGCTTCCCAGAGCACACAAGGAATGTGTGTGAGTAGATGAGTACATGGCAGCAGAAAGTCATACGAAGGAAAACATGAAAGGCCAGCACATGCAGCTGCTGGGTCCAAGCTGCTTCACGTTCTTTGGGAAATCAGTATGATCTGAGCCTCTCCACAGGGGAAATGGGACCCCAGAAAAGCAGAGTTTCCTTAGAAACATTGACTAGGCCATAAAAGTATTTCACCATGGTAGGCAAGGAAATGAACTCTTGGAAGAGATTCTTTGCAAATATAAAACTGACATTTCAATTAATGATGCTTTAGTGCTCTTTCCCTCAAAAAGAAGGCTCATTTAGAAGGTTAGAGTGGTAGGTGCTATTGGTACTTCTCTTGCTGAGTAGGATGATAAACATCTTATCTCCCCCTGGGTTCAAGGAAAAGTTATGAATAGTTATGAATTAATCAATGATCAAGTATTTAACTGCACAACGGCATCCTGTAAACCACTGAGAATACAGTCATGAATTAAGATAGAAACAATTCTTTTTGATAGAATTTCCACTTCAGTGAATAAGTTGAGAGTCTAGATAATAATCAGACAATAACAAATAAGACTGCACCTGTAGGTATATAGGACGATTTAACAAAAGCAGAATGTAGCCTAGATAACAAGCGACTAGACTTAAGAAGAATGAACACAAGTTAAATGAAGAAAAATGGGAAATTAGTGACAAAATAAATTAACTTGACAAACAAGTATAAAGTACCTGCCAAGTTCCAAGGGTAATTGAAATAAATGAATGAAATTTGAACTATGGGTTAGGGAAAACAGCATAGGCTGACTCCTGCTAACTGCTAGCAGTGAGAATCTGGTCATTACCAGACCCTCAGTATCTTAACCTGTAAAATAAGAAAAATAATGTCTATGTTGCAGAATTGCATGTTTGAAGCCTTTAGCTCACTGCCTGGCACTTAATGATCAGACTCAAGAAGCACACATGAGAAACAACATTCCACAAGGGTCAAAATCTGAAAATCAGACTCTTTGGGATGAGGCTGGGGAGGTAGTTCTGTGTTGCCATGTCTGCCTGCCAAGCCCCAGGACCTGAGTTCAATTAAAAAAAAAAATTGTCTGGGATTGGACCCCAGATAAAACACTTGCCAGATCTTTGACCTTGGGCAAAGGACAAACTTTATAATATTCAGTTCCTTCAACTATAAAAGGAAAATAACAGAAATATGGCGTTCATTTTTGTGTGTGTGTGTGAAGATCAGAGGAGATATTGTGTAGAGAGGGTAAAAAACGGCTTAAGCAAAACCTAGACTACATATTCTGCTTGGACAAGGTACGGATAAATAAGCAGTTAGTTATTTTTGTTGTTATCACTCTAAATATGAAGGTGGAACTAGATAAGCCTACAGACTTCGCAGAAAATCTTGATGTAGGCCTTAAAGAATGAATAATGTTAGACAAAAATGCTAATAAATTTTCTTTGCTCTAGCAGTAGGGCAACAATCTGCTATTGTATTACCAGGGAGTTGAAAGCTCAAGGGGAATATTAAGAAAAGGCTGATGAGTGCCTTCTAAAATATATCTCTCCTGATCCCCACTACCTGTAAACATATCTTTACCACAATTGATGCCACAGGCTTGAAGGAAAAGTAATGTGCGACATAACAGCATAGGCTTTGACATCAGACTTAGGCTCTAATCCAAAACCTGCTGCTTCAGGCTGCATCATCTTATGCCAATTGCTTCCCTTCTCCGAGCTTTAGTGTACAGATTTTTAATGAAAGTAGTAACGGCGCCCTTCTCATGAAGTCATTAGGAAGATTAAGCAATATAATGTATTTAAAGTGCTAAGCACCATATAATAAGCATTCAAAAACGTTAGCCATCATTATTATTGTTTATGCCTTATTAAAGCTTCGCTGGCATTACCATTACACGTTGTGCAGTGTATAATATAATTACACTGACCACTAGGCTATACCATACCAAATGCTCAACAGTGGGGTATCCAAAGAAATACCATGATAAGAGGTTGTACATGGCGGTGCTTGCAGATATTTATCTTGGTGGTCCCAATAACTCTAAGAGCTGTACATAGTGAGCTCTCAGCAAATACTGAATTAATTAATGAATCATTTTTGTGATGGTTTTAAGATCAATCTTTCTCTGCTCATAACCATTATGCATCTTGCTATAGATAACTCATAAATTTAAAATACTATAACTTCAACAACCATACATTTTCTTCTGAGGTGTGCTCAGGCATGCATGCATTTGTGTGTGTACATATATAGTATTTATGGGGAATCATAATATTTGAATAAATCCACACATTTAGTTTTGGTCATGACATACAAAAAACTATTTTATCTCATTTAAAGATATGTTGTGTACATTATATTACACTGTATAAAGTGTGTGGTATAGTTTCTTTATGTATGCCCTTATATTTAGATCTTTGTCAAAGCTAATCCATCTTGAAATATGTTATGTGTTACCATTTCAGTGAGTTCTTAGTTTGGGGGTTATAAACAATTTGAAAACCTAATTATTAAAGTTCTTTGTTTTATCTCCTCCCATAGAAAAATTAGAAGCACATAATTTACATGAAATATTGCTGACAATTTCACCAGGCTTATAAATTTCATGAACCCCATGCACAGGCCCCTATCCCATGGCTTTCAAATCAAAACCAGTGATAAAAAATACATTAATTTGAAGCAGAACAAGAAAATCCAGACTTCAACAGTTTTGGAGAATAATCTCTAAAGTACTGCTGACTATAGACTATTTGACAATTTTCATGACATTGCCTCAATCTCTTTTCATTCTTATACTTGAAATAGTCCCTGTTTTAGATTCTATATTAAATTTCTCTACAACTTTCAGTGAGCAGCAGTTTGTGGGATGTGTCCTTATGATCCTTAAAAACGGAAATTCTCAGAGGGCTCCCAACGTCTTACCTTCCTTCACCTTCTTACATCCTGGAGACATGTACCATAACTGAATCTCTACCGGCTACCCCTCTCTTCCATTGCTCCTGACTGTCTTATTCACCATTTTTCTTGAGAAAATAAACAGCATAATTCAGCATTGGATAATACACTTACTTAAGGAAAAGAGATCATTTTACAATGCCAGAGTAAATCCAAATCTTTAACATCTAAAATATCCAGAAAATGGAAGCACTCACAGCATGGGGTCATGTGTATTACAGTCTCAGGGTACATGATTCTGACATGGCCTTTTTAGTTCTAACCAAGAAGGATTATAAACTTTGATTTTCTAACTTATTTATATGCTTTAATATCCTGTTTCTAAGGCCATCTTGTACATTCTTTAAATAATTCTAAAGGGTTCTCAAAGTAAAGGAAAGTAGTGGTTTGGGGTTTTGGTTTGTTGTTTTCATCTGTTGCCTCTGAAGAAAGAACAACTCTTAATGGGAAAGCGAGAGAAGGAAAAAGCACATTTCTATGTCTGCTCATATTCTTATCCACATGTTCCTATGTCTGTGGTGCGTGTTTATGCCTTGTGTGTTTTTGGAAGGCTCTAAATTATGGCAAAAGAAACAGCAGTTCTAAGAATAATCTATATTAAAATATTTTCTTTTTCTCCTTCATAGCTGCATCATCCTTCCCAAGGCTTCCGGTTTGGAACTGTTCGGGAAAGCAGTGCTGAGGACTACGTGAGGCAAAGTTTCCCCGAGATGCACGAGTACATGAGAAGGTATAATGTACCAACCACCCCTGACGGAGTCCAGAATCTCAAGTGAGTGTCAGCCTCCCCTGCCCCGAAAGTTCTCACTGAAAGAGCAGCCATTCCATCACTCTTGTATTTGTTGGCTTTCTTAAATGGCAGATACCCACCGTGTGTTTAGTAATAACTTCCTACTGTGTGAGAGCCAAAAGTCCATAGAGAATCGTGAGTACTGAGTTATGTGATGATATTGGTAGATGCTTGCATAGTGTCAAGTTGGCAGTAGATTTGCTAAGAGCCGGTAGTCATTAGGGGAGCAGATGGTGGGGAAGCAAATGTTGCCTTCACATCACTGGCAAAAACAATGGTGTCGAAATGATCAAACACACAGGGACTGTAGCCAGAGGATAAAGTGTCCCAAAGCAACCCTTCCCTTCATAGGCAATTCCTAGGCCCATAGAATGCCTCTCCCTGCCGTGAAGAAATGGAATTTATCTTAGTGATTTCCTGTTAGAAAAGAAATAAGGTGGAAGGTTGCGATTTCCATCCCTGCATCTCTCTCAGAAGAACTTATATGGAGCAATCAAAGGCAATCACATTGCCATGGAAGATTATCAGAGCCTGTAATTCAGTGAAGCTGAATACAAAGGAGGACAGTGCAGTATGTGTCTGCTTGTCTAGCCTGCCTAGGAAGAGGGAATAAAGGGCAGCCAGTAACCTCCACTGCGTGGGGTAAGGTCTCTCTCTCCCACTTGATGGCAGGGTGATAACAGACACCCAAAGCCTTCACTTGTGTCATATCAAAACTAGTTTCTCCATAGTCAGTTGCAATGGTCTTCCCATGGACACCAGGGCCTGGCACCTCAAATTCTTTTCTAAGGAAGAGAGGGAATACAGAATTTCATGGGACATAAGGACTTTGTGTTTCTTAAGGGCTTTCATAGTAGGCCCCTTAAACAACTTTATGGACTTTTTTTTTTTTTTTTTTTTTTTTGCTTTTGAGACAGGGTCTCGCTTTGTAGTTCAGACTGGCCCTGAGCTCACTATGGTGCTCAGGCAAGCCGCCGCGAACTCAGCAATCCTCTTGTCTCTGCCTCCCAAGGGCTGGGATTACAGGGGTGAGCCACCACGCCCGGCATTATGGTATGCGGTGTTGATTGTTGGTGGGCATGTCTCCACGCCCAGCATTCTATGTGGTTACCGGGGATCGAACTCAGGACCTTGCGCTTGCAAGGCAGGCGACGGAACCACTGAGCTAACCCTCCGGCCCAACTTTATGGACTTTTAACTAGAGCTCGGAGAGGAAGCTGTGTGCTCTTAGATTCCTAAAACTGTGTGTGATATTTAAGTACTAGGAAATGGCACTTTTAATTCTGCAAGAACATCAGAACATTAGAGACCCTCTCTGACTCTGAGTTTAGAACCCCAGTGCCTCGCGGATTCCTCTTCTGCATTTTTTTCCTTCAGGCAAATGCATGGTTGAGAGAGAGAATATGACATCAGGGAGATAGCAATGGCTTCCAGCTAGACAGTAATGGTTGACAGGCAGAACTCTGCTGGCAGTAAGACAAAAAAGAGATGTACCACTGCTGTACTTCTCCACAGTTCCACTCCACTTGGTCCATTCATTCCTTCCAGTGGCTTGGCCTTAGAAGGCCCAGTATTGACCCCACCCTGCTCTGAAGAGTAATGACCATTCATTAGAAAAGCAGACAACAATGAAGAAGCCCAGAAAAGAATTAATTTTCCATGTTTCTGTGGCTAAAAAGTGGCAAGTCAGGACTAAAATTAGTTCTGAAACCACCACTTCAGGCTAGTCTGATCACCAAAAAGGAACTTTAGGTCCTTGATGTTCAATGAATAGTCCCTGTTCTAACAGCACCCATGCTGCTGTTAGTATCTGGGAACAGGTTCAAAGTACAAGATCCTAGCAACTATAATTCCAGCACTCAAGGGGCCGAGCAGGAGGACTGCAAGCCTGAGGCGAGCCTGGGTGACATAGAGAGACACTGTCTCAAACAAACAGCAAAAACATCTCAGGCTCCATACCTGCTCCACTAGAAACCTCATTTTAAAAAGATCTCTAGGAGCTTGAGTGATGTATGTGAACTAGGAATATAGCAGAGCTTGGCTTTTAAAGCACTGGCTTTTTTTGCTCTGGGCTTTCTCTCCACTTTCAACCCACGAACTGTTAGCGTTCACAGATGCCACACAAAAGAGCCACTGCCCTCAGTCACCTTTGTCATCACAACACTCTGACCCACAAGTCACCGGCCCTGAAATCTGTACAAGTTTCTTTGTATAAACCTGTCCATCCCCGCTCCCATCACAATCCCCCAGGCCTAGAACTATACTGTTTTGAAGACAAATTAGTTTCAGTTAAAAGGGTCACTTCTTCCATATGACTGGGGTTTTTGGTATATGATACATGAAGGTCCAAAAACGGACAAAGCGGCTCTATGTTGGGGATATAATTTGAGGCTTTGCCAATCATAACAGTGATTCCGCCGAGCTGGTGTAAGAGCCTGTTGTACCTGGATCAAACCCAGCCACTTCTCTACCAGTGACTCAGGACCCCAGGGAATCATGAGTGGACTGCTTCCTGCCTTCCTATGCAACAAATTTATCATAGATAACTACACTTCGCTACCCAAAGCCAACCATGGTATATAAAGATGCCAGTTAAATGGATGGGGAATACTGGTTCAAAACACCAAACTGAACCTACATTTTGTTTCTGTTGTAATAGCACTAGCACAAATACACCTGAAATAGGGGTAAATGACAACTTGCTGCTATTGGGCTCCTCTAATGGACATTCTGTTACTGTAGCAGTCCAACTTTGATTGGAGAAATATATCTTGATTGCATTTTTATTTTTTGGCCACAATTCCATTAATATTTTACATCATCAACTACTAAAAGATAATTCATACCCCCCAACTCTTTTAGAAGCTTTCACTGCTATGAAACTAGACAATGTTTTTATTTTGGTTGAAGTTAAACAATATCCCCAGTTAAAGGTTTTTAAATATCTCTGGGGGGGG
>PVIC010046037.1:0-14391 GCA_004025085.1 Thryonomys swinderianus
TATTCTTTTGCTTTCTTTTCTTCTTCTTTTTTTTTTTTTTTGACACAGGATCTTGCTTTGTAGTTCAGGCTGGCCCTGAGCTCCCTGTGTAGCCCAGGCAAGCCTCAAACTCAGCAGTCCTCCTGTCTCTGCCTGCCCAGTGCTGGGATTACAGGCATGAGCCACCACCCCCAGCACTGTGGTATGTGGTTACTGGGATCAAACTCAGGACCTTGCTCTGCAAGGCAGGCACTGGAACCACTGAACTAAATCTCTAGACCTTGCTTTCTATTCTTGAAGTAGCTTTCTCTTTTCATTTCCCTACTGTGCTGTTTCTGAGTCTGTCCAATTTGAGCTTTTTCTCCTTACAACTGCTCTTGTTTTTACATAAGAAGGAAAATAGTCTTCTGTTAGTCTGCTGCTGCTAGGGGTACCCCTATTCTCCTCTTGTTCATGCTCTTCTGTCCTCCAGTCAAAACCAGTTCCTAGAAGTTAATATGTTTCAGGATTCCTGAATTTCTGTTCTTTCTGTAGGAGAGTGAATAAAATTTCCAGTGGTCCAGCTATTCTTAGCCCATTTGTTTTCTATTTGTTCTTCTTGTTTCTTTTGTCCTCTAGCTACTGTAAGGTTCCTGAGCCCTATGTGATCTCTCTAGATCTCCTCACTTTCCTTCTATCTTTCTACCTCCCCAATTCCCCAGTCAACTTTTATTCCCAAAAGGTAGTGCTGCTATATTGAAGGACCTTTATTGTAAACACATTTCTGGTTAGTTCTAAATTTTGGCATATGGCCACTGATGTAACTCAGGTTAAATGTATCAGGTTAGTAATTGCCTAACTTTATCATTACCTGAGCTGTGTTTGCTACTATTGCTGATACTGATTGTATTATGTCAACAAAGATAATGCAATTGTTTGGTTTGAATACCTCCTATGGTGTGCCAGAACTGAGTTTAGTTAAGGGCCATCACAGATTCAAGGAGGACAACCCAGGAAGTAGCTGTATTCTAATGGTTCCAAATATTAGGAAGAAAGAGACTTTCAACAGACATTGCCCAGACACCAGTCAAGGAAATAAACAAATAACATCAGCAAGGACAAAGGGATAGAAATAAGAAAAAAATTCAAAACCCCCAGATACAAAGTTTATCATGACAGAGGAATCCAGGAAAAAGGGAAATAGAACAAACTGAAACTCACTCACAAGGATTCTGTGAGGTAGTAACAAAAGAAGATCTAGTAAAATAGAAATCAGAAATAATCTCTGAGATAAAAACAGAGACATTGTCCATAGTAAAAGGTATGATTAATGATGCTAAACAAGAGATCAGGAACATGCTGGAATCTCTGATTATAAAAGGAATGGAATCTGTTAAACAGTTTCAAACAGAGCCCCCATGCAAAATGCAGCAATAAAATCAATTTTTAAAACTTCAACATTTGAAAATAGGATAAATGAATGTGAGGACTGAATTTCAGACATAAAGGATACGACAGTAGCCAACAAACAGGTAATGAATACTTTATGGGAAATGGCAAGGGACCATGAGAAAGCAATCCAACAATACCTAGACAATACATAAAAGAATAATATAATACTGACTGGAGTCTCTGACAAAGCAGGAGACAGTGCAAAAGATTTTTAAAATCTGTTTACAGATACAATGGCATAAAACTTCACAGGAAAAGGAAAAGAATTTGATATACAGATAACTGAGGCATATAGGACTCCAAGTGGCCATGACATAAAATAACCTACAACTCGACATATAATTATCAAGGTTTTAGATATCAAAAGAAATATTGCAAACACTTAGAGAAAAAAACACACATACAAAGGAAAGCTCATCAGGATCACAGCAGACTTTTCAATGCAACTGTCAAGGCAAGGAGAGCCTGGAGTGAAGTATTTCAAGCCTTGGAGGAAAACAACTTCCAACCTAGATTGATGTAACCTACAAAATTATCTTTCAAAATCAAAGGGGAAATGCTGGACGTGGTGGCTCACGCCTGTCATCCCAGCACTTGGGAGGCAGAGGCAGGAGGATTGCTGAGTTCGCGGTGACTTGCCTGGGCACCATAGTGAGCTCAGGGCCAGCCTGAACTACAAAGCAAGACCCTGTCTCAAAAAAAAGCAAAAAAAAAAAAAATCAAAGGGGACATGAGATATTTCCATTACAAAGAACAACTAAAAAGTTTACAAATACAAAACCTGCACTCCAAAACATTCTACAGAATATCTGGCAAAAAAAAAAAAAAATCAATGAATGTCACAAACTCATGAGACCCAGCAGAGTGGTATCATTGGGCAAGGCAAGAAACTGAATTAAAGGGAGAAAAGCAAACAATAAATCAGTGAACAATAGGAAATCACCATGAGAGGACTAAATCAGTCCATATCATCAACACCTCAATGTGAAATTTGCACATTGTCAATGACCTCAATGTGCAAATTAAAAGTCACAAACTGGTACCATGGACTAAGAAGCAAGATCCTACAATATTCTGCATAAAGAAATGAACCTAAATCAAAAAGAAAGTCATAGACTGAGTGTAAAAGAATAAAAAACAATTCTCCATGCAATAAAAAACTGTAAAAAAAAAAAAAGAAAGAAAGCAAGACTGGCTATCTTACTTGCAGAACAAGTACATCTTGAACAAAATGATTAAGAGAGACAAAGAAAGACACCACAGCTTCTCACCCCTCAGAAATATTCCTACCCTGGGTGAGGCTCCTCATCACCCCAGAGAGAAAGAATGGCAGTCTTGTGTTTTGTAAACGAGCTCTCACATCCATTTTTCTTCATGTCTTTGAATTATCCTTACAAGAAAGGAGAATAAGTAACATTTATCGGCTGGTAAAAAATACTTATGCACTGTGGAATGTATCTAACACATACACATAGGTCAGACCAGAGGAAAATATTTATTTCTAAATCTTTCCTCTATTTAAAGGCTTCCAGGACATCTACTATGAGTCAAAGCACAAGAAATATTTTTTCAATGCAAAAAAGTAGTGAAAATATTCAGGAGACATATTTTTTCCTTTCAAATTTTGGTACATTGGGCCAGAGGGTTAACTCAGTGGTTCCGGCGCCTGCCTCGCAAGCGCAAGATCCTGAGTTTGATCCCCGGTGACCACATACAATGCTGGGCGTGGAGACTCACACCCACCAACAATCAATACTGCATACCACAGTGCTGGGCGTGGTGGCTCATGCCTGTAATCCCAGCACTCGGGAGGCAGAGACAGGAGGATTGCTGAGTTTGAGGCTTGCCTGGGCTACATAGTGAGCTCAGAGCCAGCCTGAACTACAAAGAAAAAAAAATTTTTTGGTACATTGTATTTTAAGATTTTTGCTAGAAACACTGGAAAATCTCCATCATCATCAATCTGTTGTACTTCTCATGGAATTCCAGTCTTCATGGTTATCTGACATGCAACTTGCTAACGGGAGCACACACCTCAGTGCTGATCCTATTTGCTTGAAGTCTGTGAACTGAAAACTACGTCAGGCAAGCTCTGAAAAAATGCTCATTTAGCCCAGAAGTTAAAGTAACTTTCAGAGCTGATGCTTTAAACCAAGAACATCTTTGCATGCTGCATAAAAACTTATTCACATGTTTAATTAGTTCATACATATGAGAAAAGAGAAACTGAGTTTGCATCATGTTAAACCACAGTGAAAATTTACCTCATTCACAAGAGATGTAAAACAAATATAAAAGCTATGTAGTAAAATGACATATCTTTCTTGAGAAGTGACATAGCAAGTAATGCATTAGTGCAGAGTAATGAATACATGCTTAAAGTTAATTCAGTATTTCTTCTGAAAAATACATTAATTTTATAAGTCACAGGTTATAGTCTACTTGTTAAATTATCTGAGTCTACAAAAACCTCAGATGAAAGCCCTCTGGACTCCTCCCAGAGCTGCCTGGAACCTGCTCACCCACTGACTGCATCTGTGGATGGATTCACTTACCTGCAGGGACATGTTGGGGATCTGGAGCTCTGGGGAGGACCCTGCATAGCCTTAAGTAAAGGAGCTCATTAGCTCACCTCTCTGCAGAGGTGTCATTTTAGCATCTCTAGAAAGATGACAAGATCTCACTGGGGAAGACAGAAGTACAGAGTCTGTGGAGCACTTCACCTCTCCCTGGGTTTTCCCGTCCTGTCCTCTCTGCTGGGTAACAGCCATCTGGGGACAGCTGTGCTCAAACTTTCCTCAAAGTTATCTTGTGACACACCTGTGTGCGGGATCTGAATGTTCACATGAAGCATTACATCAAGTCATGGCACCGTGTTCTCTCCTTTTGACCCTAAATTCAGAGAAGTCCAAATCCTTTGCAGATTGGTCCAAACCCACAGCAGACTCCTCTGCTGTGAGAGATTCCTGCTTCCTGCCAAGAGTTTCCAGTGACTCTGGAGCTGCTCTCCCCAAGATGTATGATTAGCACACTCTTCTATCTGCTATCACATGGAACACATGGTTACCAGGGATTACCTGCTGTGAATTTTGTGTGTTTTCTGATTTTAAACTTCTTAGATTCAAGTTTCAACTTTGAGTGAACCTTTCATGTGAACTTTAATAGAAATAAAAAGTAGAACAGTAAATGCACAAGAGTGGGCTGTGGGTGCAGGTGATCACAGGCAGAAGAACATAAGTGAAGTCAACGCAGATTTGCAGCTGAACTCTGAGCTGTGTGGAACCTGAGTATTCAGCCCCCATCCACACCAGTGGAGGTAAGAAATGCTCACACATTCTTAGAATTAAAAATATAATATTATATACAAAATTGGGCACATAGTTATGAGATATGTAATGAACTGGGACACTATGCCCAAAGCCAAAAGAAAACACAACCTTTTATCTAGACAACAGATGTCACTGGTTTTGGAATTAGAAGCCAGCAGTTTAAAACAGGTATTATGTATATCATAAATATTAATGCAGACATATTCATGAAATTAGGTTTTCTCTCCTTCTGGAGGTAAATGGAAGTTTAGAAGGATTTTATTGGTGATAGGAAAAGTAGCTGTAATGCTGCAATAAGAATTTCCACATGAGATTGGGGATTTGGCCCAAGTGGTACCACACCAACCATGGGTGCATAAGGGCCCAAGTCTGATCCCCAGTACTGAAAAAAAAAAAAAAGAATTTCCACACGGATTGTTCAGTGGATGACTAGACACAACAAAAGATTTATTTAAAACTTTCACACAGCCAGAAAATGTCAAAACTCAAGGAAGGAGTGTGAAAAATATTTCAATATGAAGCTCACACAGCTCATTAAGCTTTCTAATGTGAGTCATTAGAGACACAGGAAGAAATGAAAATGAGTAATACACTATATGAAAAACGTGGACAAAGGTTTTTCCAGTGTTAAGCTGTACCAACCAAGTATCTGAATGACTTTCATGGAAAGAAAGAAAGAAGAAAGCAAGAAGAAGAGAAAAGGAGAGAGAAAAGAGAGAAAGAGAGAGAGAGAGAGAGAGAGATCATACCTCAGTTTGTCACACTGAAATTGTGGAAAAACCCAAATAAAAAATATTACAAGGAACAAACCCAAAACACATTATAATAGAAGAAAGATAAGTGCATATATCCTATCATGAATAATTCAAGTTTTAAAATAAAACAATATCCAGTATGGTAAGCTATTTTCCTCTATACATGCCTATTAGCAGTGCAAATAATTTTGAAAGATAACACTAAAAATAATACCACGAAACTCTCATATTCATTTATGACAACTAACAGAGGAAAATAGGTATAGAGTGTACCAGAAACATCTGCCTAGTAGTAGCAATGCACAAGCTTCTTGACTCCCAACCAAAAAACAAATTTGGCTGTGTCACATTGCAAGTAGTCTAATAGTTAAGTTTATTTCCAGACTGTGGGGAGCAGTCTGAGGGTCTTCACTGTTAGGCCTGGAGACCTGCACTGGGTGGTGCCCTAACTTAAGTTGGGAGATCTGTACTTTAAACAGTGCTGCCCAGCTCCTGAGAAAAGCTGCAACCCCAGCCAGAGTTGCTGCCTTGGGGTGCCTTAGCAGTGAAGGTCAGAAGTAAATCTCTGGCCCAAGGTCGCTCTCCATTTTGTCCTAATTAAGAATTTGCTGTTCTTTCCTTATTGATCAAGTTGGTCAACAAACTCTTTTATGTTGCGCTGAGGGTAAAGCTATTCTTGTCTCTTGACTGTTTGTCCTAATGATTTAATAGACTGAGAATGGCAAAGGAAAGTAGCCTTCAGAAAGTAGACGATGGGAAAGATACATTTTTAGAAAAAAGAACTAGTTGTAGGCCAGGTGTGAAAGATAAATTACTACTTCTTATTTTTCTTTTTTTGAGACAGGGTCTCGCTTTGTAGTTCAGGCTGGCCCTGAGCTCACCATGCAGCCCAGGCAAGCCTTGAACTCAGCAATCCTCCTGCCTCTGCCTCCCGAGTGCTGGGATTACAGGTGTGAACCAACACACCTGGCTACTAGTTCTTATTTTGCTCGTGGTTTTCTGTTTCCAATTTCTAACTGGGACTGTAAATATTTGTTAGCTGCTTCTGACGTTACTAGTGTCCTTGAAATCCGTATAAGTATAGCACTATGAATAAACTTGGGCCTTTCGGTATTGACCGATTGGTCCTCCTGATCCCATTATTCTGTCTTCTTTCTTTTCTTAATCCACATGCCTCAACTTCATGACCCCCCTGTTTTGTCTGACTGGCTCCTGCACCAGACAAGGTCAACTGACTCCAACTAAATTCTTTTCTGAATTAACTGTTTGATCTCTTCCACAAAGATATGTTTGTACCACCATTCTATAGTCCTACCTGCTTGATACTTATCAGCCAGTGTCCCAAGGCCTGCCCAGTTTCGTCCTTCACATGGATATAATGAAGAAACACCGGATGTCCTGGGGCTTCTTTGTCTTTGTTACCTAGTGCAAGTTAGATCAGTTCAAGACAATTGCCCTTAACTCTCTGTGTTTATGTTTCTTTTAATTCCCACCATCCCAAATCATAGATATCATACTGACTGCAGGAAACCAGGGCCACAGCAAGGGTCTCTGGAAATTCCCCTTTCCCTTGCCCTTTCCCTTTTCCTTGCCCTTTCCCTTTCCATGTATAAAGGGAACTTAGTTCAATCTCATAAAAACCATTTATGACAAATCTACCCTTAGCTTCATAGTGACTTGAGAAAAACAGAAAGCTTTTCCTATATTTAATATAATGTTCAAAACATTAGCCAGTTGGATAAGAGAAGACAACAGGCATGTTCATACATGGTCTGGCCATAGACAATATCCCATTCATCACATGTAATTAATTTTATAGCATTCCCTTTTCCCCAAATATTTTCTCTTTAATGCCTTCCATTTCATTTGTAAACTTTTCAATTGGCAAAATAATTGTGCATTTCTAGGCACTGCTATATAGTGTTTTGATCCATGTGTTCTTTGGAGAAAACCTGAGTCACAGTTTTGAAACATCTGATACTTACCAACTCATCCCTTTTTCTGTCTTGGGAATTTTAAAGATGGCTCTTTAAATATTTTGAAATCATTTTTTTTTTTTTAGAAAGGGTCTCGCTTTGTATTTCAGGCTGGCTCTGAGCTCACTATGTAGTCCAGGCAAGCCTTGAACTCAACAATCCTCCTGTCTCTGCCTCCCGAGTGCTGGGATTACAGGCATGAGCCACCACACCCGGCTGAAATCATCATTATTAACTGTGGTCCAAAAATATCTTCTTAAAACAGGCTTAATTTGCACTCTCAATAATGCCATTAAACAATTCCCTGCATCAGAGAAAACTGAGCATTGTTCATGTTTCTGAAGGTTGTTCATATCTCTCTTTTTGAGAGACAGCTAGCCAGGTTCATTGCCCAGTTAGAACTGGATACTTTGTGAGTAGTTTAGCTTCTTATATTGGATAATCACCGAATATTCAAAAGGTATTGCAAATATTATCTCCAAATCAGTAGGTTCAGTCCGTGTATGCTGTTATTTCATTTGCTGTAAGGAACTTAGCTTCAATGTAATTCTATATATCCTTAGTTTTTGTGGCCCATACACTTGGAGCCCTTTACAGCAAATCACTGACATTACTGATGTGATTTTTGCACCTATTTTTGCTCCTAGTAGCTTTGTAGTTTCATGTCATTTATTTAAGCCTACATTAACTCTAATTTAGTTGATCTTTGTACATGATGTGAGCTGAGTCCAATTTCATCATCTGAATCACACACATTTGCTGACTTTGAAATCCAAGTATGCCTGAAGGAAAATACCACTTCCCTATCCAAGGTAGAGAATAATTAGGAGCATGATTTTTGCAGTCTCACTGGTCTCATGCCCAACTGCTGTTGAAACTTCCATAACTGTCCTTTCACACCAGATTGTCATCAATTATCTGGATAATCACTAGGCTATATAAACTTTCAATTTTGTTCATATTTTGGTTGCAAGTAGATCTTCCTATTTAGAAGGGAGAGTAGGAGGGTTTCACACTGACTACCCTGATGTGTCAGGTACAGTTAGTATACTGACATTGCAAAAGTGAGGGAATAACATTTTCAAACACAAATGACACTAATGCTCTGTGATAAATGCTGAAAGTGTCTTGCACTGCTTCTAATATTCTTATAACACAGTAATTGTAATGATACTACCAAATCTTTTAAAAATGGAAATAACATCAAGCTTTCATACTGTACTTGCTGTACCAATAAATAGTGCACAGAAATAATTAAAATTCATGAATTTAAAGTATGTAATTTTAGCATAAAGAATTAAATATTCAATTTTATTGTACTTTCTGCCTCATTACTTAGCTTTTTATATATATTATATATAGATATTTTTATGGATATATATGGATATTGGATATATGTATATATATAATATGTATATAGTATATATATCATTTTTATGGATATATTACATAGATTTTCATAAGAGTTTATAAATTTTCTAATGGAAAATTAACCATGTCATCTTCTTTTTATAACTTTCTAGTATCATTAAATGGTATCCAGTGAATTAACACTCTAATAAATTGACTTTATAAAATATTTTCCAACATCGTATTATACAAATAGGCAATGTTAAAGTATTATTTCAAAAAATGTGAATTATATTCTGTGGACACAATTTTATGGTATGCATGTAATATTAAATTATTTTAAATTATCAACATTTTAATTTGAATCTTTATGGTGCATTATACAGACATCACAATCACTCTCAATATTGAGAAGTTGTACACGTGTATGACACGACTTAATAATCGTTTTTTCCCCTTTCCCTACCCACAATACAACCTCCTATCCCTATATACATAAGATTTGTTTCCTTTTTTACCATCACATTTTTTCTTTCTCTTCATTACTTAGCCCTAAACCCCATTTCCCTTTGAATATTTACTATTTCCCAATATCCATCATGCATTCTAGAAATCATTCATGTCTTCAGTTTCTCATACCAGAGGACAGATATGATATTTACACATCTGTAACCTATTTATTTTACCATGAGTATGCCCTTAAGATACATCCATCTGATGCTGGAGATTTAACTCAAGTGGTACTATGACAACCTTGGATGCACAAGGGCCTGAGTTCCATCCCTGGTACCACACAAACAAAAAAAGATACATCCATCTGAGCATAAATTACTCAAAATTATCACTTTTGTGGCAGAATAATACACCATTTTATTTTAAAAAGAAAAAAACACATCTTTATCCAGTTTAGAATTGATGGCTGTTTGTTGTTTCTAAGATTTAACTATCGCAAACTGAGCTGCTATAAACATGGGTGTACCTATGTCACTCTTTTTTTTTTTTGGAGACAGCATCTTGCTTTGTAGTTCAGGCTGGTCCTGAGCTCACTATGTAGCCTAGGCAAGCCTCAAACTCAGCAATCCTTCTGTGTCTACCGCCCGAATGTTGGGATTACAGGCATGAGCCACCACGCCGGACATTGTGGTGTGTGCTACTGATTGCTGGTGGGCGTGAGCCACCACGCCCAGCATTGTATGTCATTACCGGAGATCGAACTTAGTACCTTGAGTTTGCTAGGCAGGCGCCAGAACCACTGAGCTAAATCTCCAGCCCAGAGGAATCTTGTAATTCTTTTGTGTATATCCCCAGTAGGGGAATAGCAGGGTCAAATGGAACATCTAATACTAGTTGCTTGAGGAATGCACTGATCTCCATTCTGTTTGTACCAGTCTACATTCCCACCAACAGTAGAGAAAGGTGTCTTTTTCTCCACAGCCTTGCCAGCATTTGTTGCTGGCTAATTTTGAAATAGTAGCTATTCTTCATGGAGTGAGATGAAATTTCAGTGTTCTTTTCATCAGCATCTATCAAATGACCAGTGATGTTGAACCTTTCTTTGTATACTTCTTGACTGCTTTTACTTCTTCCTCTGAAAAGTGTTTGTTCATTCCAGATGCCCATTTTTGAATTAGGTGTTTAAATTTGGGGGGACTGATTTGTTAAGCTCTTGATATAGTCTAAATAGTAGCCCTTTGTCTGAGAAAGAGTTGGTAATAATTCTTTCCCAGTTTGTTTGTTCCCTTTTCACTTGCTGCTGGTTTCTTTTGTTGTGCAGAAGCATTTTAATAAGATGAGATCCCTTTTGTTGATTTCTTCTGGTTCTTCTCCTGCAATAGCGGTTTTGTACATAGTCTTTTCCTCAGCCACTGTTTCCAAGAGTTCTACCTAATCTGTTTTGCAGCAGGTTTACAGTTTCTGTTTAATATTTAGGTCTCTAATCCACTTTGATTTTACTTTAGTACATGGTGAAAGAGATAGATCTAGCTCAGTCTTTGGCAGATTAAAACTCAATTTTTCTAGCACCATTTGTTAAAGAGGCTGTCTTTCCTCCATTGAGGATGTTTGATTCCTTGGTCAAAGATGAGGTGGCTTAGTGTATCTGGGGTTGTTTCTGGATCTTCTAATCTGTTCCACTGATCTCCAGGGCTGTTACTTTGCCAATTCCATACAGTTTTTTTTTTTATCACAGTGGCCTTGTAGTATGGATTCAAATTGGGGAATGTGATAACCCCTGCCATGTCCTTGTTGCCTTGAATTGCTTTTGCTATTCTAGGTATCTTGTTGTTTCTGAGGAATTTTTGGATGAATTTTCTCTATCTGTGAAACATGCTGTTGGGATTTCAATCCTGATTGCATTGAATGTACACAGTAGTTGTGGGAGTATAGCCATTTGGACGATGTTGGTTCTTCCTACCCATGAACTTAACCACTTTCGATCTTTTTTCAGTCTCCTTTTTCAGAGTATTGTAGTTTTCAGAGTAAATATTTTCACCTCCTCTGTTAGACTAATTCCTAGATATTTCATTATTTGGATGTTATTGTGAAAGGAACTAACTCCCCAATTTCTCTCTCAATAAGTCTGTTATTTGTGTATAAAATGCTATTGATTTTTGAGCATTGACCTTGTATCCAGCTATGCTACTAAATTTGGTGATTAAGTCTCGTAGTTGTTTGGTGAAGTTTTTAGGATCTTCTAGATAAAGTATCATGTCATCAGCAAATAATGACAGTTTAATTTCTTCCTTTCCTATCTGTATTCCTTTTCTTTCTTTCTCTTGTCTAATTGCTGTAGCTAATGTTTCCAGCACTATATTGAACAAAAGTGGTGATAGTGGACATCCTTGTCTTGTTCGTGATCTTAGTGTGACAGGTTTCATTTTTGACCATTTAGGATGTCGCTGGCTATTGGTTTATCAAAAATAACTTTTATTAGATTGAGATAAAGACCATCTATTCCAATTTTCTGCAGAGTTTTAATCATTAATGGGCATTAGATTTTGTCAAAAACTTTTTTTGCATTTATTGAGATGATTATATGGTTTCTGTCTTTGAGTCTATTAATATAATGTATAATGTTTATGGATTTACATATGTGGAACCATCCTTGCATCCCAGGAAAGAATCTACATTGCTCTGGGTGTACTATCTTCTTGATAATTCTCTGTGTTCTGTTTGCCGGTATCTTATTGAGGATTTTTGCATTAGTGTTCATTAAAGAGGTTGGCCTGTAGTTCCTTTTTGGTTGGATCTTTTTTCTCCTTTTGGAGTCAAGGTATTGTTGCTTCAAAGAATGAATTAGGGAGTACAGCTTCCCTTTTGATTTCATTAAAATGTTTGAGAAGTAGTAGCATTAACTCTTCTTTGGAAGTTTTGTAGAATTCAGTGTTAAAGCCATCAGGACCAGGGATTTTTGTTGTTTTTGTTGTTGGTGGTAGACTTTTTCATTACATTTTCAATTTCACAGATTGATATTGGGGTGTTTAACATTTCTAAAGCCTCTTTATTCAACTTTGGAAGTTCATATGTGTCTATGAATTTATCCATTTCTTCTACATTTTCCATCTGATTGGAGTACAAAATTTCAAAGTAGGTATTTATTGTCCTATGGGCTTCCACTGGATCTGTGGTGATTTCTCCCTCTTCACTCCTGAGAGTATGGATATGAGCCTTTTCCTTCCTTTGTTTGATAAGGCTGGCTAACCTCCTGTCAGTTTTGTTCTATCTTTTCAAAGAACCAACTCTTTGGTTCATTGATTTCTTTTTTGTATCATTCTCTTAATCTCCATTGCATTAATTTCTGCTCTGATGCTTATAATTTCCTCCATGGTACAAGCTTTGGGCTTGTGTTGCTCCTCTTTTTCTAGTAACTTGAAGTTCAGCAATAGGTCATTCATTTGAGCTTGTTCTATTTTCCTAGTGCAGGCATTCGGTGCTATGCTATGAATTTCCCTCATAGAACTGCTTTCATTGTATAACATAGATTCCTATAAATTTTACTGGGGTTATCATTTAATTGTAAAAACTCTTTAATTTCTTCCTTAACGTCTTCTATGACTCATTGGTTGGTCAGCAGAATGTTGTTCAATTTCCATGTGTTTGTGAGGATCTTGGAATTTCTTTTACTATTCAGTTCCCATTTCATGGCACTATGGTCTGACAGTATAGAAGGGATAAACTCAGTTCCTCTGCATTTACTTTAACATGTTCTATGAAGTAGTATGTGGTCTATTTTGGATAATAATGATGCGAAGGTGAGAATAATGTATATTCTGACTTTGTCAGATGAAATACTCTGTAGGCATCTATGAAGTCCATTTGTTTTAAGTTTTGGTTCAGTTCAAGTATTTCATTATTTTTTTTGTCCAGTTGATCTGTGTAGTTGTGACAGCAGGCATTAAAGCCCCCTAGTACTATTGTACTAGTGCTTATCAGGCTTTTCATATCCATTAATATTTTTATATAGTTGAGTGCACTGGCATTGGGTGCATATTTATGGATTTCATCTTTCTCCTGGATTTTTCCCTTGCACAAAAATGTAGTGTCCTTCTTCGTCTCTCTTAATCAGTTTTAGTTTAAAATTTATTTTTTCTGCAAATGGGATAGCCACTCCTTCTTGTTTGCAGTTTCCTGTCGCATGGAGAATTTTTTTCCATCCTTTTCCTTTCAGTCTATGGGTTTCTTTCTGAATTAGGTGTGTTTCTTATATGCAGCATATTGTAGGATCTTGTTTCTTGATCTATTCTGCCAGTCTGTGTCTTTTAATTGGTGTAGGGAGGCCAATAACATTAATATTTATCACTGACATGGACTGATTTAGAGTTGTCATGATGTTTTTCTGTTCTGGGCTCTTTATACTTTGTTTTAGATCCTTCCCATTCAGTTTCTTGCCTTATCTAAATGGTTCATTCTTCTGGTTCTCATGAATTTGTGACCTTAATTTTTTTTACAAGATATTCTTTAGAATTATTTGGAGTGTGGGTTTTGTATTTGTAACGTTTTTCAGGTGTTCTTTTTCATGTTCTTTTTCCTCATCGATTTTGAAAGATAGTTTTGCAGGATAAATCAATCTAGGTTGGAGGTTGTTTTCCTGCAAGGCTTGAAATACATCACTCAGGCTCTCCTTGTGTTGAATGTTTGGGTAGAAAAATCTGCTGTGATCTTGATGGGCTTCCCTTTGTATGTGATCTTTTTCTTTTCTCTAACTGATTTCAGTATTTTATTCCTTTTTTAGATATCTAGAACCTGGATAATTATATGCCTAGCTATATATTTTTTCATATCACAGTTATTTGGAGTACTATATGCCTCATTTACCTGTATGTCCAATTCTTTTATTTTTCTTGTGAAGTTTTCTATCATTATATCTGCAAATAGGATTTTTTTTTTTTTTTTTTTTTTTTTTTTTTTTTTTTTTTTTTTTTTTTTTTTTTTTTTTTTTTTTTTTTTTTTTTTTTTTTTTTTTTTTTTTTTTTTTTTTTTTTTTTTTTTTTTTTTTTTTTTTTTTTTTTTTTTTTTTTTTTTTTTTTTTTTTTTTTTTTTTTTTTTTTTTTTTTTTTTTTTTTTTTTTTTTTT
>PVIC010046038.1:0-14390 GCA_004025085.1 Thryonomys swinderianus
GGATGTCTATTTCTTAATGAGAATTCTAAAGGCCCATTTCTATAGAACACATTGCTTTGCAGACATGTTGGTCAATCTTGCGAGGTCATGAGAGTGGGCACCCTGAAGGGTCCTGCATCTGCAGCCAGAGCTATGCTGGGTGTGGTTGGGGCTCATCAACTTTAAACCCTGAGTGCTACAAAGTGGCCTTCAGGAGGGAGCCTGGCAAGGGAGGGTGCTGGGTCTGGCTTCAGGAGCAGCTTTCCATGTGACTGATTCCTTTTCAGACAGGCTGTGTCCTCTGCACAAACAGGGCTTCTTCTGGGTCCTGGATCAGCCAAAGACATATGTCCAGCTGGAGAAAGATCCCTCCTTGGGTGTGTAGTGGTCCACATTGTAGATAGAGGCCTGGCTTTCCCAACCCGCTAGGCTGTTCTGTGCAGCAGGGACTCCCAGAGAGCTTGCCCAGAGCCTCTGTGTGGCTTTCCCTTTGTGGGAGGGCAGCAAAAGTGGGGTACTTTGTGTGGAGTGTTGCCCAGCCTCCCAGAAGCACAGGTCAGCAGAGCACACAACAGTGCACGCCCAGCATCTGGTTTCCTGGAACCATACCTTCCATGTTTCCATGACTATTGATGATATAGGTATGGCTGTCATGTTGAAAAGCTCTTGCTCTGTGTATAGTAAGCTGGGTGGATGATTGCTGGTGCTTTGGGGATTTTTGGTGAGCTTGGTGGGCTGCTCTCTCTTGTCTACCTGCACGTCCTGTTTTGGGTACTGTGCTGTGTGCTCATGGTTTTGGGATCCAGGACCTGGAGCAGGTAACCCTTCTGTGTTTGCTGGCTTTTGGTGTTACTGGTCTAACCTTGGGGACACTTTCCAAGGCCTAGACCTCATCGCTCTGTGCCAGAACTATAGTCTTGCCTCATGTGAATGCTAGTTCTGATGACAGAGCCCATGTTGACTCGCACCTTGACAACTCTTCCTTTTTCATATGTTTGTCCTTACTGGAAAGAGGAGGCCTATAGTTCTGTAGGGCTGCAGGTTTCCCTGTCTTCCTGGTATTTGTCTTTCAACAAAGACTTGTTTGGCCTTAGAGGAGACTGGGCTCTTCACAGGCACAGTCTTTCTGCTGTGCGGTGCAGCACCTGTGTCCTCAGGGTGCACAGGAGTGTGCTTTAGACTCATGGGCTCTTGTGCACTGTGGGAGAAGGGAGTTAACATTGGTATTACTGTTTGCGGCTGTGTCAGATATAATAGCTTTCCACAGTGGATTTCTTGCTAGAGACAGGAACTTCAACATGCACTGGTTTATAGTGGGGCCTGCATTGAAACTTGAGTGATTTGGAGGTAGTGCTTAGCAAATACAGAATGTTCATGTTTTTGAGAAGTGAGAATTAGGAAACAAATCATAATTTTTTGCAGCAGGTTATTGCTTTGTACAGTTCTTATTTTTCTGCATTTTCATAATGTTTTGGATTAATCACATTTCTTGGCAAATTGAAAACATTTCACCCCCAAGTGGAGCTGACACTCTTGTTGCACTCTGAACAGTCAGGATGTTCAGCCACAAGTAGGAGCATTCTCTGCAAGCAGTGCTGCCTCACATGCTGCAGTAGCTCCCTGTGTGGCAGGCAAGCTGTTGCTGTTCCACATCTGGAAGTGGCTTGGTCCAGAGGTCATTGTCACCCAGTGCTCAGATGCCTTGATAAACCATGGGTGTGGACTGTCCTTCCAGGTGGAACCTCCTGGCACTCACTGTCAGTTTTCAAATCACTTATAGCAACACAAAAAAAATACTGAGGTTTTGTTTTGTTTTGTTTTTTGAGACAGGGTCTCGCTTTGTAGTTCAGGCTGGCCCTGAGCTCACCATGTAGCCCAGGCAAGCCTGGAACTCAGCAGTCCTCCTGTCTCTGCCTCCCGGTGCTGGGATTACAGGTGTGAGCTACCGCACCGGCACTGTGGTATGTGGTATTGATTGCTAGTGGGCGTGAGTGTCCACGCCCAGCATTGTATGTGGTTACCTGGGATCGAACTCAGGACCTTGCGCTTGCGAGGCAGGCACTAGAACCACTGAGCTAACCCTCCGGCCCACATCTTTTGACTTTTGAAAGACAGTCCTCTCCACCACCAGCCAAACTTGTACAAAAGACATAAAGCCAAAGTGCAAGATTCACCCCTAGTAGGGCTCCTGGAATGGCTATATCTCCTGTCCTCTATTGGCCTTGCCACCTGCTCTTTATAGAAGAGATGCTCAGCTGTCCAGAGCAGGTGTGGGGGAGGAGAAGAAGTGCACCCCTCCTGGCTGCTGCGGCTCCGGGGTGTATAGTGTGTTTGGTTGTGGAGACAGATAGGGAGGTGCCTACAGGAGACACTGCACATGGACCTTCCCTCACCATGACCAATTACTTTTGCACTTCACTAGGTTATTACTAGGCTTACGGATGAACTTAGGTGTATTTTTCCTTCTCTATGTATACCAGTAACTCCAAGAAAAACATGGTAGTCAGCCACTCACCTGTAACTGACTCTAAGCCTGCTTTACTGGTAGCTCTGTGATGCAGATTCAGTTTTGTGTTATTTAAGCGCCATGTTTTGTTTTCTGTGGAGGTTATGGTCAGGCTTTGATATTATGATTTGAAACTAGTATAGAGAACTGGGAATGAACAGTGACAAGATTTAAATAGCATGTGCACGTCCATGTTTATGAAATCATAACATACACGTGTAATTGTGTAGTTAGTGAACTCGTGTTAATTCTCCCTTTTCTCCTTACATACCTGGACAAAGATGTCCAAGTACTTTTTTTTTTTTTTTGAGACAGGGTCTCGCTTTGTAGTTCAGGCTGGCCCTGAGCTCACTATGTAGCCCAGGCAAGCCTCAAACTCAGCAATCCTCCTGTCTCTGCCTCCCGAGTGCTGGGATGATAGGCATGAGCCACCACGCCTGGCTCCAAGTACTTTTTCTTTTTTTTACGGTACTGGGGATTGAACTTGGGCCCTTGTGCATGCAAGGTTGCCATGGTACCACTTGAGCTAAATCCCAGGCCCAAGTACTTTTATTAAATACTTCCACAACAACTTTTCCCATCTCATTCACAAGACACAGGAAGTGACCCATGTGGCACTCATTTCTCTAGAGGATGCTGTGTGGATGGTGCACTCTGCCGACATAGAAGGGAGCGTGACTCACTAAGGCAGTGGCTGTTAGGGCTGTCATAGGTGCCAAATCCTGTTCAGAATGGCTGTGACAGAGCAGGGCATGGCAGACTTTCTGTTCTGCTTCATTCCATGGCAGAAATGTGGAAAATGGAACATAGGGAGTACAAAGCTCAGTGTTTTAGCTGGACATACGGTCTCTCTTGGCACTAGCCAGACATGTAAATGAGCAGAGCAGTATGATTGTCTTCCAGGAAAACTTCATTTATAAGGAATACATTTTAGGTGAACAGAATTAATAGCATCAATAAGCACAAAATACAGCAGATTCAGTTAAAATACTATAAAATTTAAAGTCTGATATTCATCTGTGGGTGGGTTTTTTTTTTTTTAAAGACAGGGTCTCGCTTGTAGCTCAGGCTGGCCCTGAGTTCGCTATATAACCCAGGCAAGCCTCGAACTCAGCAATTCTCCTGCCACTGTCTCCCAAGTGCTGGGATTACAGGCATGAGCCACCATGCCTGGCACTGATATTCATGTTTTTAAAAAGAATTATCTACCATACATTTAAAATTTTCATCTCTTCAGTACCTCCCCCTCTCCTTGCCATTCACTTAAACTGTGGAAGGGAAGTACTGCACCCCACCTAGTCTGAAGGTGCATGTAATTTGCAGGTGTTGGGAGAAGAATGCTGTAATAAAGAAGACAAGGCTTTGGGAAGGGTAGAGGCACATCTTGGTGCTTTTTGCAAGACTTCACCTAAGTGTGGTCTGAAGTCTGAGCAGGTGATGTTGGTAAGCTTGGCAGGCAGAGAATGGAGCTATGAAAGAAGAGTCAAGGCAGTTCTGAGGGGCACTGACCTGCCATCCCCCTAGTGGGTAGAACAAGGGAGGGGAAGGGAGCAGTAGGTGAAGTTTTGAGAGAATGGTGGCATAGGTTCTTGTCAGGAACTAAAGCTATACTTGGTCCAAATGAGACAGGAGGGCATGGGCATCATGCCCTGTTTCCTGGAGAGCCCTTTCTGCATAGTATGAAGGTGAAGAGCTTTGAATGATGTGTTGTGCTTTCCTTCCCCAGCGCTCATGCAGAGGAAAAAACTGACTGGTCTGGATCATAGTTTACTCTGTTCTTACCTTTGAGCCTGACTGATATATATCATTTGCCAAGACCTGTCTTCTGTCTCAAGAGTTTTGGAGCCTTCAGGCAGATGTGATTAGTGGCAGCCTACTCATAAGTGATTATAAAGGTACTCGTGCGACAGCACCTATATACATGAGGTGGTCCCAGGCACTGGGTTACAGGGCTGTCCTGGATAAATAGGACAGTAGTATGGAATGAGTGTGCTCAGACAGGACTATGTTCCTGAAGTGTTCTCCTGGGCCTGCAGATACTGTGTTACAAGAGTTACACAGGGTTTTTGTGAAGCAAAACAACTCATGGGAATATGAATTTCTGATGCCACTCATAGTGACTTGCTAGTGCTTTCTCTCTGCAGCAGTTCGTTTCTGGGGATGTTGCTGCTGTAGTTAGCATCCCACCAGCCACCCACTCTGCAGGGTTTATTTCTGCTGTGGCTCACAGAGTCCCTGGGTTCTGGACAATAGGGTTGAAGAACCATTAGTCACATAGCTTGTTGTGTGGCTTCTCGCCTGCTTTGAAGTTAATCTTCCTGCACTGAGCGGACAACTGCAGTAGCCATGATGTTAGAACAGCACAGGCTTTTGTGTGGTGAACTTTGGTTCCACCCTGCAGCCTTACCACTTACTTTCTTCTTCTTTTTCAAGTTGCATGGTTTCTCTTATATGAGAAACCCAAAATATAAATAAATTAAAGACCAAAATAAAAGATAATGGAAAACAAGGCGATAAATCTTTTGCAGAAGAAAAGGGGACCAAGAGATGGGGAGCCAGGGGTAGTGGGTGGTGGTAAGGGATGAAGAAAATAATTCAGATGTGCTCTGCACACAGACTAATTCCCCACGGGGAACATAAGCATGTGGATTGTAAACAAGCACTATACCACTCTTTTTGAAATGTCTGGGATTTGTTTTGTTCAAGTTCAGCCATTAACTTGGGAAAGTTACTTAACTTCTGGTGTAAGGGTAATCTTTGGAGCCCTTTTATAACTTTTGTTTTTATTATGTCACTCTGCAGAAGCTATTTATTTAATGCCTAGATGCCCAGTGACAGAGTTCTTTATGATAACAATAAAAACAGAAAAAGCATCAGGATGACTTGAAAACTGCCCCCCCCTTGAGAAACAGGGTCTTGCTTTGTAGTTAAGGCTGGCCCTGAGCTCACTATGTAGCCCAGGCAAGCCTTGAACTCATAGCCATCCTCCTGCCTCTGCCTCCTGAATGCTGGAATTTCAGGTGTGAGGCACCACAGCCGGCATTGTAGTATGTGGTACTGGGGATAGAATTTGGGACCTTGCGCTTGTGAGGTAGATGCTGGAACCAGTGAGCTAAATCCCTGGCCTTGCTATGAAAATATTTACTGTGGCTTCCGGGCTTTCCCATCCTCCCTGTGTCATTGTATGTGTGGCTGTGGGTTTATGTGTACTGAGTATGTGTACCAACTGTTCCATGCCTGAGGCAGAGTCACTCAGGAGCCTCCAGCACTATCTGCAGAGTTCCAGCCAAGTGTGCGAGGACAGTTAGCCCAAGAAGTGATGAGTTTATAATTAATACAGAAAATTTAAATATTTGTTTAACTTCCTTTTTAGAATATTTTCAAATATCCATTAAATTTGAGAGAATTGTGCCCTGTATACCCAATTTGAACAGTAACATTTTTCCAGGTTGGTTTTAAAAAATCTCCTGTTTGTGTTTCTTAAAAAATTTTCTTCTGGGGATTTAGCTCAGTGGCACTGCTGCCTCTTTGCAATTGTAAGGTCATGAAGTTGATCCCCTGAACCGCTCCTCCATCTTTCCCATAAAATGCTCAAAATTAGAGGTTACTACAGTAATTCTCAGATACTCAATCATTTTACTAAAACATATTTCAGTGGTATTTCCAACAGATTTTAAAGCCGTTGTCTTTATTTTTTCTTGTATTTGCCTGGCCAGGCAGCTGGCACTATTAGGCTCTATCTCTGATTGTTCCTCTGAGATGAAAGAAACACTGCACAAGAATCCCTTGCTCACTTTTTCCACTTTCTCTAGTAATTAATATTTTATATTGTGAACAATTTGACAACCAGGATAGTGGCATTAATATATTTTGATCTCATTTAGATGGCCCAGTTTCCTTGTACTCAGGTAGGGATGTGTCTGTTTGTGCAGTTCTGTGCATTTCTATCAAGTATGTAAATTTGGCACCACAGTGAAGACACTCTACACAGCTCAGTGATCACACAGATTCTACCTGCTGTTGTTGAAAACTTCTGTTTTTGTTGTTTGCTGGACACGGACCCCAGAAATTTACATAGTGTTTCACCACTGAGGTCTGCCTCCCACTGTTCTTTAATAGTCACACCTGTCAGGCTTCTTTTGCCAACTACCCTGCTCTCATGGTCCATCCTGGTTCCATGTGTGACTTCTGCTGTATCGGCACACCTCATTCTGTTTGTCTGTTCATCAGTCGTGGACATCTGACTTTTTTCTCTGGTTACTGTGAATGGAGTCACTGTGAATGTTTGTATGCACAGATTTGTGTGGATATATTTCTGTTTCTCTTTGGCACACACATAGGTGTGGGTTGCTGCACCACTATAGGTTTTGAGTCTTGCAGATGACAGACTTATGTGTGGTTTTGTTTTTTGGGTTTTCTTTTTGAGTGAACTTCTCAAGGGTTCTGATCTAGAGGGACTGCGTCTGTTCTGGAGATGTGTTTGAAGGTAGAGGTCGATAGCCACAGTCCATTTTGGAGATAGGCTAGATGGCCTTGGGATGTCTTTCCATTCTCTTTACTGTGTAGTTGCCTGCTCACTTGGACAAATGAGGGCCTTCTGTGGCTGCCTTTCCCCCATTTTTTGGGAGGGGTATTTTTGAGACAGGTTCTTGCTGTGCATTTCAGGTTGCCTTGAACTCAACTTTGTTTTTTTGTTTGTTTGTTTGTTTTTTGTTTTTTTTTTGGTGGTACCAGGGATTGAACTCGGGTACTTGTGCTTCCAAGGTAGGCACAGTACCTCTTGAGCTAAATCCCCAGCCCTTTAACTCAACTTTGAAGCCCAGTGTTGCCTTGAACTCAAAGTGATCCTCCTGCCTGAGCCTCCCAAGTGCTAGGATTACAGGTGTACACTGCCACACCTGGCTCCCTTCATCTCCTTATTCTGAGGACTTTGAATTGATCGTTCTATGTTTTCCTTTAAATTCAGAGTAAGAAAAAAATGCTACACAAAAATGATTTGAAAACGTGTAATTTGGACAAAGTACACTTGATCTTAGCCAAAAGGCTGAGAAGTGATAATGGCTATGACAGTAACCAAACAGAGAAAAAAGTGACAAAGTATATTGGAATTTGTTTTGATTTAGGACTTAATGTTCAAACCCCTGAACAGTGTGAGCATTATGAACAAAACCAAAATTCACATAAATGTGACCTCTTACATAAATGCACTAGTTTGCTGCAAGTCTGGTTTCTATAGAGAAGATAGTAAGTTTGGAACTTCTTGTTGGATCCTGAAGACATACAGCTTAACAAAGAAATAACATTAAGGCTGATAAGAATACAGTAAGCTCTTTCCTTTTATGCTTAGTAAGACTTAAAATGGGCATTGAAAGAAGATCTCTTCCCTGAAACATAATTGGTTTTAGCCCAAAACAGGAAGTGAGAAGCAATCTTTTGGGAGGACACACACTGCTGCTCACGCTCCTCAGCCACTTTCCCAGGTCCGTGCTGTTGGGTGTGCAAAGTTCACAGCACTCAAAGTGGATACACAGATTTTGGGTGGCAGTAGCACACTCTTGACCCTCCACATAACAAGGGCAATATGTGTTGCACCCATGTGTGCAGAAGCCGCAGTTGTCTGTGACCCTTTTTGGTAGAGAGGTTTTGTATTGTGGAAGATTTCTAGAGCCCTCCAAGAAGGTATACTTGCTGGGCTGAGTGGGGAATGAAGGTGAAGGGTATGGGGTCAGTACTAGGCTGTGGTGTAGCAGCTGCATGTTCATGGGGTTACTGGGGAGCTCTGCTTGCCAGGCTGCTGGCTGGTCACACTGACCATTTGTGGCTTTCTCCAGAGAAGCATTGGCAGCACTTACTGGCTGGTGGTGTGGCCGCCTTGCTCTGCAGAGCGGTTTCAGGCAGTTTTTGTTGGCCCATCTAGCCTGAAGCTCTCACCCTGGGCGTTACCTACCCCTGTAAGAGTGTGGAGCTCACATGTGCTGTGGATATTGTGTTGTGTTGCCCAGTGAAGTGGGGGAGGTGGGAACATACGGGCTATTGTGGACTTAATTGCCTGTTGCACAGAGTGCTTGCTTCCACTCACCTGAGGGCAGCATGGGAAGAGGGGAGTGAAGCAGGGACCCCTTGATATTTCTCATGGAGGAGGGCGCCCTAGCAGAGGAGGGCTGCAGCCAGGCATTCAGCCATGTGCCTGGTTAAATTGAATTCCTGGGCCAGTGCACTGCAGTCTATTGACCCTCCCCACCCTGTGGTCTCTGGCTGCACACCTGGCTTGCTGTGGATGGGTCCACATTCTTTTTTAATTGAATTCTTTATTGGTACAATTTATATACATCTCACAATCACATGTAACATTGGGGAATTTGTACCAGTAAATGACACAAGTTAATTCTCATTTTTACCCATGTCCCTACCCACCCACACCTCCCCACCCCCTTTATACATACTCTTTTATTTTCTTTCTGAATCATATTTATTCCTTCCCCTCATTACATTCCCACACCAAATTTCCTATGGAAATTTCCCACTCTATAAAAGCTGTCATACTTTCTAGAGCTCATTTGCATCTATAGGTGTTCATCAAAGAGAAGATTTGGTATTTGCCTATCTGTGATCTATTTATTTCACTTATTAGTATATCCTCCAGGTGTCTCCATTTGCCCATAAATGGATTGATTTTGTCATTCTTTATGGCAGAATAATACTCCATTTTTTAAAAAAACCACATCTTCTTTATCCAGTCTCCAGTTGATGGGCAATTGGGTTGTTTCTAAGATAGAGCTATTACAAACTGAGCTGCTATGAACAAGGCTTTTTAAAATTTTTTTATTTTTTAGGTTTACACTTTTTTTTTTTTTTTTTTGAGACAGGGTCTCGCTTTGTAGTTCAGGCTGGCCCTGAGCTCCCTATGTAGCTCAGGCAAGCCTCAAACTCAGCAATCCTCCTGCCTCTGCCTCCTGAGTGCTGGCTGGGATTACAGGCATGAGCCACCACACCCAGTATTGTGGTATGTGGTACTGATTGCTGGTTGTGGTATTGTATGTAGTTACTAGGGATCAAACCAGGGTCCTTGTGCTTGCTAGGCAGGCACTGGAACCATTGAGCTAAATCTCCAGTCTAGGTTCCACATTCTTAAACGGCTGTTCATGCTACAGTAAAGATGAGGGACGGAGGTAGGTAGTATGTGGCTTGGAAGGCCCATTGGTTGTGATCATAGCCTCTCCAGAACTATTTGCTGTGGGACTTCCTGGAAGGACCATGGGTTATATCTCATAGGGTGCTGTACCCCAGTGAGAGCAGGTCATCACGTGGCAAACCCAGGTGTTTTGAGGATGAGGACAGAAAGGGCTGCTGCCTTCAAACTTCTACTGTTTTCATTTGGGCCCAGTGTATGTGGAAGGCAGTTTCTGTGAAGACCTTGAGGCTGGTCCTGCTGCATGGACCCTGACAGCAGGTTCGTGGGCAGCAGGTACAGGTGGCTTTGCCCCTCTGTTCCTAGTGAACATGCTTGCTTCTTGGTCATTAAGACAAGTATAGGTGAAGAACAAAGAGGTACTATTAAAGCACGTTGAGTTGTTAAAGTCCTGGAGCCACTTCACTATGACCGGATGTCTCTGCAGCACAGGATGCTGTTGAGTGACCACGAGGATGTTTCTCATCTGGGGCTCCCTGAGTGCTACTGTAGCACACCATGTAGTATCTCTCGAAGGTTCTTGCTTTTGTGACTCCAGGGATAGCTGTATATTTTGTCCTCTGCATTACCCCCCAGTTCTCTCACAAATCTGTTGAATTATGATGAAAATTTTAGCATATTTTGCATATATGATGCTTTAGGAACCATGGTTTTAGAATACTGAAGATTTTCTGGGGTTCACAAGTACATGTTTTATGAAGTGGAAGCTGAGGCTTTTGGAATTTTATTTCCATGTCTTTTTCTCCAGGAACCAGTTATGGGCCTGGGGACTTTACTTTCCCTTATTTCAGATCTTTCAGCTGCTCAGTTCACCTCTCTAGGGCCAGGCATATAGCTATAGCTGAATGGTAGAGCACTTCCCTGGCATGTTCAGGGCCCTGGCTTGGGAATTACCCCTTTCCATGCAGCCAGCAGATTCCATCATTGATAGAGGGCTAAGGAGGGTGGAAGATTCTTGTCACTTTTGAGGCTTTTAAAAATTAAAAAAAATATATTCTGTCCTTTCAAACTTGTCTCTTATACAACAGATTTTATAGCTGCACTGAGCTACATCTCTGGCCCATTTATTTTTATTTTTACTGGTACATTTTTGCAGTGGATAATGATGACATTACTTGTGAGGAGTTGCTACATGCATATCTTAATACTTTTTTCTGTCTCTTAGTCCCTTTATCGTTTGGGAAATGACCCACCTCCCTACTATCTTGTATTTAGCTCTTTATTTATATTTTGAGTTTCTCATATGAGATACTATGTAATTGATATTTAAGCTTGTGTGTCTGAATAAATTCACAATATTATGATCTCAAGGTGCATCCATTTTCCTACATATGACTAAAGTTTATCCTTCTTTATGGCAGAGTAGGGCTTCATTGTATGGGTATTTGCTTTATTCATTAATCTGGTAATGGATATATAGACCAGTTCCAAGATTTAGCTATTGTGAGTTGCAGTGCTAGAAACATGATTGTGCATATATTACTATAATATGATACCTTCTGCTACCTAAGGGGAACAGCTGGGTCAAATAGAATGTCCAATTTGTATCTCACTAAGTTCCCTGGCTGGGCTCAAAATTGGAATCTTTCTGATCTGGAGGAATCCAGAGTGCTGGGTTTGCAGGCATGAGGCACCACACTGGCTTCTCAGTGTTATTTGAAGGGCAAAATGGGAAGGAAAATGGATGTAAAGGCTGAACTGTGTTCTGAGTTAAATGTGTTTAAGTAACATTTCAGTTTTCATATTTCAAATGATTGTTATCTTGAAGTGTATGTGTATCTCTTGTCTACTACTAAGTTACAAGACCATCTCAAATATAACATTTTAGGACAGTAGTGACTTCTGTAATCTTATTTTGCTTGAGTGGTTGTTCTCTTGGTTTTGCTTAGTTAGGGTCATCTCTGAGTCTAAACCAGTAGTTTGAGCAAATCTCTAATGTAGTTATCTAGGTCAGGCTCCTGCATGTATGTCCAGATGTCCCAGGAGGGCACAGGTGGAGGTCTGAGACCATCTTTGAGGCCTGGTAGTAAGTAAGCTAGGCTCTACACAGAGATTCCACAGGAATTTAATAGAATATGCAGAAAATATGTTACTGCTCTAGAGGCTAGACACAGATTTGTCAGCTTCCTTAGTTTTTCCTTTAAGAATCTTAGAACTTTACAACTCTAAGATTTAACCTTGGTTGGCTGCTGTTTAAGTATAAATAGCAAATTGGTGTGCATTGTTAAGATATAGGATAAATGTAGACTGCTTCAGCTGGTAGCATGAAAGAACGTTGAAATACAAATGTGTGTGTTTCTGCTCAGACTTTCATCTGAAAAATTGCATGTTTTCACTAAACACTGATAGTTTTATCTTTGAATTACAATTATCAAGTATTTATTGTTTTATTCAGACTTCAGTTGTCTGTTTGATGGTCCATTGTATGTTTAAGGATTGATTCTCTTAGAACTTTAGTGTGTTTTTTTTTTTTTTCCAGTACCAGGGATTAAACTCAGGCCCTTGTGGTTCCACTGTAGGCATGGTACCACTTGAGCTAAACCCCTGGCTCACAACTTCAGCACTTTTCCCAGCTGTCTATGCTTTTGGTTTTGCTTCCAGGGTGTGAGGTCTGGTTTGCCATGTGAGCTGCAGGTGTGTGTGGGGGGTGGGGGGGGCTGGTCAAGCAGACTTCCTTCCTCCAGAGTGCTGTGTCACTACACCCTACCACACCCCACCATGCCCCAGGGTCCTGAAAGGGGTAGAGAGGGATGTGGGGGTGGTGTTTGTACTTGTCTCATGGTTTCTGCAGTAGAGAAGGAACAAAGGAGTTGGCACTTGAAAAAAACTCATTTGTTAACCCACAGGTTAAACTGGGCAAATAATTGGTCCTTCTGTTGAAACTTGCATCTTTAAATCTTTCAGCAAAACATTTGGAGCACTTTGTGAAACAAATCTAAAGGGCATTTGAGGACCTGCCATTTGTACAGCTGAGTGCTTATCCTGTGGGCTCCTGTGAGAATGGGGGGGCAGAGTCTTGGGACTTCACCACCTTGGTACCCTGAGCTCCTTGTCCACCTGCATAGCATGCATTTTGAAGGTCTCATCTAGAGTAAGTTTTTAAAAATAAATAGGATAGGGCTGGGGATTTAGTTCAAGTGGTATTGCACCTACTCTGGAAGCACAAGGGCCTGAGTTCGATCCCTGGTACCACCCCCCCCCAAAAAAAAATAAAAGTAAATAGAATTATTTTTCAAAATTTATATATTTTTATTTTCTTCTTCCCTGAATCCTCAGTCATTGTTTTTATGCTTTGTGATCCCTGAGTTTGGGAATGGCATTTTTGGGCAGTGATTTAGTGATGGGTTCCCAGTGGCTCCCCAGAGCTGGCTGTTATTCCTAGCAGAACATCTTTCTGTGGTGCATGCTATTTCAGATTGTATCATGCCAAAGGAGGTAACACTTGCTTGTGTTCCTCTTGTAACTATGGAACATAAGCTAGATGAATTGGTACAAGCCATCAGTTGCAAAGTTGAATTATGGTGGAAATGATCACTTCGCCCAAACAAGCAGATTGCTGTCATGTGCCCTTTGCCTACCCTCTGAGAATTACAGCTGGCAAATCTGACTGAAACTCAGGCCCCCCACATCCTGTCTGTACTGCCTCTGGGAAAGAAGAGAGATTTGTGGTGTTTCTTGGGGAGAGTGCAGACATAGTGACTCAGTATAGCTGAGAGCCCTCTGTGCTTTAGGAATAGGGTTTGAGAGCTGTAGGAAGATGTGGGTGCTTATCCAGGATGCCAGAGCCCTGTCTACACTTGGAAGAAGGGTATGAAGGAACTGTTGGGACTGGAGCACATCGCTGGCCCGGGTAGTAATACTTTGGCTGTGTAGCAGGCCTGTCAGTTCAGCTCTGGGACCTACCTGCTCAAACTGTTGGTTTAGAGTGGCCTCAGTTCCATCTAGAGCAGAAGATGAAGAGCCTGTGGCTTAAACTCCACCCACACAGCTGGTGGAGTCCTGGCCTAGTCACACACTGAGCTCAGGAGAAGACACCTTTCATTTACTGAGGCCGGTAGATCCCCTGCAGAACCAGGTATGTGTATGGGAGGGAGAAGCAGCACTGAGAGAAGTGTGTGGTGGATCTTCTTCCTGGAGCCCTGTGGTACATGCATATGCACACAGGAAGCAACATGATGTTGGCTGCAATCTAGGTGCTGGCACCTTTAGCGCAGCCTGGTGGTGGCTATCTAGAGCATGGTCCTCCTAGGCCTCAGTCAGGGATGTGTGCCTGGTGGTCAGTGGGAGCCAAGATCTTGAAAAGTGCTGGCATTGACTCATGTTCCTGTGGTCCATTAATTAATCTTCCAAACTTTTCAAGGGTTATGGTATGTTATTCTTTCTTTCTTTTTTTTTTGAGACAGGGTCTTGCTTTGTAGTTCAGGCTGGCCCTCAGCTCACTATGTAGCCCAGGCAAGCCTGAAACTCCACAGTCCTCCTGCCTCTGCCTCCCGAGTGTTGGGATGACAGGTGTGAGCCACCATGCCTGGCACTGTGGTATGTGGCATTGATTGCTGGTGAGCGTGAGTCACCACGCCCAGCATTGTATGTGGTTACCAGGGATTGAACTCAGTACCTTGCACTTGCGAGGCAGGCGCTCGAACCACTGAGCTAAATCTCCGGCCCAATGGTATATTATTCTTTTTTTTTTTTTTTTTTTTTTTTTTTTTTTTTTTG